>PVKS010011217.1:0-37422 GCA_004027875.1 Aplodontia rufa
CCATCTCCATCCATTTGGCTGCAAAAGCCATAATATCGCCTTCTCTAATGGCCGAGTAGTATTCCATTGTATATATGTACCAAAGTTTTTGTATCCACTCTTTGAGTGAGGGGCATCTGGGTTGGTTCCATAGTCTAGCTATAGTAAATTGAGCTGCTATAAACATTGATGAAGCCACATCACTATAATACACTGATTCTAACTCTTTTGGGAAAATACCAGGAGCGGGATAGCTGGGTCAAAGGTGGTTCCATTCTTAATTTTTTGAGGATTTTTATGTAATTAACAGATCTCCCAGGTTGAGACAGACTCCAAAACTATCAATTGAACTGTTCCCCTGCCCATCGAGACATGGGGAATAGGAAAGGCACTTAAACGGGTACAAATATGAACTTTTGGTTGCTTGAGGACAACAGGAAAGCTTTGTTTCTAGTTGCTACCACATTAAACTTGAGTTAGGTTTTTATTGTTTGTGGCGTATGGAAAAATTTCCTCATGGGGTCAATTGAGTTCATTTAATTTCCTGAATTCTAGAAAATTTTGGCTTAAATTCCTATTGTACAGATTATGAAAAGTCCCATGTTGTCTAAAAGTTTTTAAGAATGCCCGGGTGACTCAGAGTCTGTCTCCTGATCACAGCAAGTCCCCAAGTTGGCTTCAGTAGAATCAGTTCAGCTTGAGTCACTCCCAGGATCTCTGTTTCCACAACACAGAGGCCAACGGTGAAATTGAGCCCCTTCCTTAATTTTCCCAGAGTGGACAAATCTTTGTTCACACATGATATTTATTATGTATATGTATCAGACTGTTTTGATCCTCTGAGCTAATGGAAGACATTTATAGTCACAAGGAATGTGAAATGAAATAGCATTTAAATGTTACTCTTCATGAAAAGTAACTTGCCCGGTCACTTCCACAATCAAGTTGCTAACCCTTTGATTTGTCTGGGCTTCTCTCATCCCTACCCAGCTATATTTCTCCTCGTCCAACAATTGCCTGTAGGATCTCCAAATTTTTCTCACTTTAGGTGTCCAGAAAAACAAAATGGTCTTTCAATTAATAGTGCCCCACCCTTCATAGAGGATAGTTTTGGAGTACACATGTTTCCCTTTCCCTCCCTCCTACCCTGCCCCTGATCTTTTTTTCTTTCTTCTTATATGGGTGTAGGATGACCAAACTATATATTCTTTTTTTATCCCGTTCAAATTTGATCTGAAGTTTACCGATAGCCACCTTAGAATTCATCCACTTATTTGATAAAGAATACTATATTTTTTTAAGAGACAGAGGGACAGTGAGAAAGAGAGAAAGAACCAATTTTATTTAGTTTTTGATGTGGGTTTTGGTGCTCTGAGACTTCATTGTGTACATTGTGCTATTGTTCAAACCCACATCCTCACGCATGCCAGGCAAGAGCTATAAACACTGAGCAACTTCTCCAGCCCCAATAAATAATTATTGAACACCTAATTGTAATACATATATATAACATTTAAAATATCTGCATTTCCTGTTCTGTCAATCCATTTTAATTAAATGGATCAATGTATAATTCTGGACTCCTATAATATTTTACAAAGCACAGAGGAGGATTCAATGGCTCCAATATAACAAGATAACTCCCTAGGATATTTTCTTTTACCCAAAGACTCTAACTTCCTCTGCTGTGCACAAGCTTGGCACTCTCCCAAACCAGTTTCTGAAGTTTTCTTAGTTCAGAGCCAACCATATTCAACACATTTCCTTTACTTACCCTTTGGGCATAGCTGTGATAATAGCACCTCATTTAATTTCTCTATTTTCATAACAAGTATTCAGTTTCCCACAAGCTGAAGGAGCTCCCATTTCCCTTCATAGAGGGCTTACTTATTTTTACTTTTATAGTAGCCTTGCCACTGCTGACCTGCTTGATTTCGTTAGACAATGTCTCTCCTACTTCCTCTAAGTACTGCATTTCAGATTTGGCCCAACAAATCAATACAAAATGCAGATATGTGTGACAAGGAAATTGAATTACCATTCTTGAAACCAATTCTGAACCATAAAAGTTGAGAGGACAAACTCAATTTATTCAAATGTGATTTGGCATTGTAGTGATGTGGTCCAAATGAGACAGCCAGCAACCTTATTTTGAAATCTCTTCCAAGTTCATGAAAATAATATTTTGTATTTTTCTGAGTTTGGGTGTAACTAGATAGCTTAGTGGGATATCCATATTGTCAGATTTGATGTTTACATTTGATATCTGCTACACTTGTGTGGCAAGCAACGTAGTGCTCTAGGATAAGACAGATGGAAGGAATCACATATAAGCAAAACATAAAAGTGTCATCCAAAAAGATAAAAAGCAAACAAATAAGCCTGTGTTTTTAACTTTTGGATGCTTGCCTTTAAATTTTTAAAAAGATTCCAGCCATGATCTGCCATGAACCATCATCACAATGGCTGAAACTCTGCTATTAGTCACCACGTGTGAACCCTGCGCCTAGCCTCTTAGCCCATCACTCACAAGTGTCTACACTGCAGTCTTGGAGAAGACAGGTTTAGTGCATGCCAGTGATCCGCTGAAGGTCACAGGTCCATCAAATGGCAAAGCTGAGATTCAAAGCCACGCAGCCTCCTTTCTGCAACTGGGTTTGTAACACTGCATTCATTGCAGGATTTCCAGGAACCTGTTTATTTTTCCAGCCATACACTCGGCTTAAATTTCTATGAATAGTAATTTTTTATTTCTTTCCCCTTCTCTGGACTGTAAATTTGTATAATTGGATTTCTATGATCTTTTGCACTATTGGTGATACTGGAAAGGGATTGAGTTCTAAAAGTTAGTGACTCCCATAATCTGAAAATTTCTCTCAAGAAACCAAACCTTCCCTTCTCGGTCTTTCGCTTGACTAAGATCCTGATTGCCAAGTGTATTAGCTTCTGTGGACTGTGGTAATGAAGAATCACAAACTGAGTTGCTTGGTCTAGAAATGTGTGGTCTCGTCATTCTGGTAATGAGAACTCCAAAATCCAGGGGTTGGCAGGTGGGTTCCTCCTGAGGGCTCTGAGGGCAGTTGTGGCTCCAGACCTCTCTCGCTTCCTGTAGATGTCCTGCCTCTCCCTGGTCTTTTCGGTCTTCTCTGTGAGTATCTGAGACCAAATTCTGATATTTAAAAGAACACTAGTCTGTTGTGTTAGAGCCTACTCTAGTGCACTTATTTTAACTTGATTACCTCTGGAAAAAGTCCTGTTTCCAAATAAAGTCACAATGTGAATTAAGCTTCACCATATTCTTTGGAGGGGGTGACAGTCTAACCCTCGCACCAACTTCTCAGTCAGCAACGCAGAGCCTAGAAGTAGAGGGTGGCTGCTTGACCAGGCCCCCACCCAGCAGCAGGCTCTGAAGCAAGTCTCCTTCCTGCTAAATCGTGGATTCCAGTGACTGGCTTCTTCTTTTCCATTTTATAAGAACAGCAGTTGGTTTTGAATAGGAGGCATGTAATGCATTGCTGAGGTAATTTCAAAAGTTTTTCAGACAAGTGGCTTCACATTTCCACTCACACACATTTTCCAGAGATGTTCAGACTTTCTTCAACAAAACTGCACTTGGGACTGAATTAGGGGACACAACTAGCATCTTTCCCCTCTCTGTTGCCCTCTGAGAACTGTTTTTCCTATTCTTCAGCATCCATAAAAATGAATCAACTACCCCCTCAGTTTATCTTCACATCCGGAGTCTTATGTGGCAGGTGTTCAGGGAAATCAAAAGCCATTAGGCTTTGAAGGAGCTCCCGACCTGTCTATAAATGCCTAGTCAATATTATCGATAAGGAAGGTTGGCCATTGATTCAGTTTAGCCTCTGTGACTTCACTCGCTCTTGCCAACAGCAAGCATCCTGACAGCTGAGGTGACAAAGTCTAATGTTATCTTTTCACATTGCCACTAGGATAAGAGTGCTGGTGTTGCAGATGAGGAAACAGTCTCACAGATCCACTGGCCTCTCTGGGTGGACATGGACAAAGTGTGAACAGTCTTTTCTGTTCCAGATTGTGGAAGAGCTGTGCTGCCCACTGTCCCCACCCATCCAGTCCTTTAATTCATTATTGAATTCCCTCTGAAGTAACAGGAAGGATTGGAGATGACATCTTTAACACTTTGGGCATGATTAATTATTCATCCACTGGTTTTAGGAGTTCTTTTAAATGCCTTCATTAACTGTGTTGTGTTTCTTTTTCTCTATGTTTTACTAGAGGTTTTCTCTGCAAAGCTTTCTGTTTGGAAGACTTTTAAAAAATAGAGCGGGACAGGAAGAGCGGGGAGCAGTGCAGAAAGGAATGATGGGTATAATTACAGGGATCATTTATAGGTCAGCGGAGCAGAAGCCCTGAGGGAAAGACTGGAAAGCTGGCTCTGGACCTGGAGGGTGGCAGCAGGTTTATAGGCTGCCTGGAACATGCAGGGGACTTGAGCGGGGCTGAGATTCTTACCAGCCAGTGTCTCATGGAAAAGTTCGCTCTGTTGTCCCTTCCTGATGAAGGTGTTGGAGAATCACTTTTGTGCACCTTTCACAGATCTTGGCTCAGTGTGACTCACTCGCTTTCTTCCTCAGACAGTGTTACTCTTCAAGGAAAACAAATAATGCTCGGAAAATGAAGGTGAAGCCAGTGGCAGGGCATGCTGCGTTTCCTCAGAGACGGAGTGCGTGCCTGTGTGAGAGTCTGCGTGTGGCTGGCTCCATGTCTGTGTGTAAGTGTGTTCGTGTGAGAATATTGCATCCTGTGTTGGTAGACACCATGTGTCAGCCTGCTGTTTAGATTCTGTATGTTCATGGAGGTCTACTGAGTGAGGAATTAAGTCAGATTACAACCACTTATACTAAACCATAGCATCTTTTTTAAAGAGAGAGAGAAAGGGAGGGAGAGAGAGAGAGAATCAATTTTATTTAGTTTTTTCATTGTTCCGACACTTTGCTGTATATGTGGTGCTGATTTTAAACCCGGGTCCTTACACATGCCAGACAAGTACAACATCACTGAGACTCCACTCTAGCCCCAAACTAGCATTTTAAAAAAATATAATTGTTCTATATCACCACAGTTTGATATATTAGCCCCTAAAAGCAGGGAAGCTCATTTAAAAATCTTTTTTTCCATTGATAATTGATAGGTAATGATAAATAGATAAGTAATGATCAGAGAGTGTGAATCCTTATCTACATGATGTGAACAGGTCAAGTGATTAATCATTTGACTAGAACTTTCCTTGACCATTAAAGATTCTTGGAATGCATTTTTAAAGACCATTCCTTTCTTTTAGGTAATAAGCCATTATGAATGACTCTTCATTCCTTCAAAGGCTAGATGTTCATGGCCAACTGTGTTGGCAGCTGATGTAAGCCAGTTTAATGAGGAATGTAGTTGGGTCCTTTCTGTTGGACATTGGTAACTGCCAAGTAAGTGTGAGCTGGTGTTAGCTGCTTCGCTGCAATCTCACCACCTGGTTACAATGAAAACACGTCTCAGATAAAATTCTAATTTACCCAAGGACATTTATTAACTAAGCATTTATTATCAAGCAAGATTGAAATAAATCATAAGACTGGTTCTGTCCCCTTAGGTACTTGGCCACCATTTGGAGTTTCACTTAAAGCAAAAACTGAATTAGAGTAAGTTATACTGCATGCTTTTATAAAAATGTCAATGTTTATGCTATTGTGAAGTATATCTAAAAAGAACAAGGAGTTGGAGGAAGGGAGGGGAAGGGGAAATACAGGGAACTCAGTTAAAACAAGATACACTTGGGGTTGGAGATTTAGCTCAGTGGCAGAGCACTTTCCTAGCATGCGCAAGGCCCTGAGTTCAGTCCTCAGCCCTGAAAAAAAAAAAAGAAGAAAAAAAAGTACACTCCAAACTTTTATAATTACACCAATGTACATTCCATTGTCATGTATATTAAAAAATATAAATGGGGTAGGAAGAAGGGAGAGGAAGGTGGAAATGGGAGACTGAATTAAAAGAAGTTGAACTCCATACTTTTATTATTAAGGCATTGTATAATTTTATGTCATGTACACCTAAAAAGAAGCAATTAAATTAAATAAAAAGAAAAAAGCAAAATTCCTGAGTAAACATTTTGTCATTGCAAGTGAAAGTTTTTAGTGTTCCCAGCTGGACACTGGGCACTTCTCAAGGCGTAGCTCCTAAATCATTCTGTGTCTGGGTTCCTGGCTTCCAGGGAAACAGTGCACACCCCTAGTATTAATTAGGCATCCCTGGAGACTCCTGAGTCTCTCACAAGATCCCCCATCCTCCTCCCACTAGCAACCTCCTGGACATTTCATTGTACTGTCTTGTTAGTATGACTCGTTCCTCAAAAAAATCAGTGACCCCCTGACTTGTTCAGTTCTATAAATGTGGTCATTGTTCTTTCTGCCATGGAACTGAAAGTCTGTAGACTTTAACAATGCCATCTGCAGCAACTCCAATTCCAATTTCAACCATTTCAACCAGTCATTCATATGGTTCCTTTCCTTTGTCTCTTCTTCCCACATCAACACATGCTGGTGGCTTTTCCACTGTTTCTTCCTCATCCGATTATTTAACGTGGTTCCAAACACATCTTAAGACCACTTGGACTAGGTCACTCCCTGTTTAAAGACCGTCAGAGACTTTAGTTCACAAGAGAAAATGTTCAAAGTCCTTCACTTCCTTACTTAGTGCTAACTCCCCTTTACTCTCCGTCCTGCACTGTTCAAATCTCCGTGCCAGCTGGACTTGCCATCCACAGCCCCTCCAATGTCTGCATTGGGCATCTTTTGATAGCAGCTTTTCCCCCACAATGCTTAATGCTCCTATTTTCCTCTTTTACTTCATGCCTCCTTCCCCAACACACACACACACACACACACACACAAACACACACACACACACATTACAGTCTCTTTAAGCCTCACAGCTTTTCACTAGTGTTTCAAGTGCATGGGATTTGTATTTAATAAAATTTAACAAACTGGTCCTACTGTGGTCTTGGGCTTGTTAGGTTGCCTCTGAGGTTGCACATCCAAACTACAGGAATAATGCCTATGAGCATACTGCCTGACCTTAATGAATCTTCCTTTCTCAGTCACCTTTTCCCCCAGGAAGCCTTTCATGAGCTAATCATTCCAAGTCGGCTCTGACTCTCCCCTCTGGGAAGCGCATCGGGCTCTCCTGCATTGTCTTGGGAGTACGCATTTGCATCCTGTGCTGGGTGTGCAGACATTTGGCTCCATGCTCTACGTCTGTGGTCCCAGCACCCAGGCACTTTCTCACACATTCTTTCATTTATTCTCACAACATCACAGTAGTTGCTTATAATCCCTGATATTATTCAATTTCCCATTGCTAGTAGCACAACAGGCTGGGTTTAAGGAAGAGAGGCTCATTTCAGCTCACAGTTCTGGGTTGATTGTGAGGCTCCACGTCTAGCTAAGGCCTTCTGTTTGGAGCACATGGGTGGAGACGGCATGGAGCATACATCCGTAGGTATCTATCTGCTCTCTCTCCCTCTTATAAATCCACCAGGACTCAGTGATGGGGCTCTGCCCTCACAATGCTATCTATTCCTAATCACTTCCCAGAGGCCCCCCTTCTAAACACCATAAGGTTTCCAACCCCTTAGTACCTCCCAGTGGGGGTGAAGTTTGACTCCTGCACGCACTCCAACCATGTTCAAACCACAATATCCCAGTTTTGTCAAGAGGGAAAGTGGAGTTGCCTAAGGTCATTCAGAGAGCAAGTGGCAGAAGTAGGACTTGAACGCTAATCACAGATGTGATTCTCAGCCCAGAGCTATCTCTTTCCTCCAATAGCTGTAATCTTGGGAGCAGGAATGTATTTTTATTGCTCATAATTGAGTATTTAATTTTATAACCCTTATGGGAACCTGCCCTATGACTGACTGTAATTAAAAATGTACTCTATAAATATGTTTAGAGGAAAAAATAGAAAGAACACAAAGACCATTTAAATAGTGTAAAGTAAAGGTGTGAAGGATAATTTTGTGTGTGTTGGTGGTGCGTGGAAGTTGCCTTGTGCTTAGCCTGGCCACCGTTCATTCGCCCTGTGTGTAGGAGGGTTAGCAGCACAATGTCTTCATTCTAAAACCAAAATCATAAGGTTAAAGGAAGCATTCAATGCCATCTTCTGGGAAGAGCCAGGATTCACATGGCAGGTTCTCTAAAGTTGCTTTGTGTTGCTTTGAATGCTGTCAACTCCCACCATTATATTCATAGACTTTTAGCCTTTGGCTAATCAAGTACAGTGTTTGTTCTTGTGGCTTTTAATAAGCCATGTGTTCTCCACCCAAGGACAGCATATTTAGACCCTGTACGTGCATTAGGAGGTACTCAGCTCATTTTATCAGCGCATTTTTAAATAAGAGATCTGCTTGCATTCTCTGGGATGTTATTCTTCTGTTGACATTGTTCCCATAAAGTGCCATCTTGCATCTTTCGCTGGTGCACAGGCTGTCAAGGCTATGAACCTGCCTTTTAGAAGTAGTCCTCAGTCAGGGGTGAAGGACATTTTCCTTCTCACAGAGAGCTTGAAGGGTGCACTCCCCTGACCCATCGCACCCACACATTCTGGGGGTGGGGAGCAGGTAGCTCTGAGAAAGCATGTGCCACATGATGAAAATAAAATTATGACCAGAGGACAGCACAAATTGCACCAACCTGGCTTGACACGAGGCTTAGTAGTAATAGACAGTTTCATGACAAAGATTTCAAATTAGCTCCATTAGTTTCCTAATGGGAAAGTTATATCAGGTTCAAGTAAAGAAGAGATAAAGGAGGAAGATAAGAGGGCAGAGAGCAAAGCAGGAAGCAGAATTGAGGGTGAAATACAAAATAAGGACAAAGAGAGGAAGAGGAAAGAGAAAGAAAAAGAAAAGTGACGTCAGCAGCTCCGCAGGTTCTGAGGTGAGTGAGCCCGTGTAGGTCAACAGCTTTAGTCGCACATCCTGTTATTCATCTGGGGCATCAGAACACATTTTCACCTCGCTTTGAAATTTCCATACACACTGTAGTACAATGATTTTACAGCGGTCTTTTTTTTAACTGGGAAATCACTTATCTGCTTTTCTTTTTAATCTTTGAAGTCATTTTTAAAGGCTTTACTTTCACACAAAGCCCTGAACATTTTGGCATGTGTAAAACAATGCACGTGGAATTAAATATTTCCAATCATTCCAAAATGAAAGAGTGGCTTCTTTTCTCCAGAACTTGGAATATAACATTCAAATGCTCACATCATCATTCTCTCGAAAGGGGACAAGCTGGGTTTTGCCATGCGATGATTTAATGCAGGCTCTGCCTTTGACTAAACGAGTGTCTCCCCTAAGCCACCGTTTCCTTGTCTGTAGAATAAAGACAGTTTGTTCCTCTCCATTTCTTCTATGCCCACTGAGACTCTGGGAGTATCTATCACAGGTCTGGGCTAGAGGAGGCAGGAATGGGGTCAGTTCCTTCTCCCTGCCCTCTTTCCAATGCCACTCCCACCAAGTGGAAAAAGGACAAAAAGATCTCTTCCTGCCTTTTAATTTCTACTGATCACTGAATAGGATATTCTGTGAAGCTCATAAGGCATAAAATTATTTATCAGAGCAGCAGCTCTGTGTATTCTGAGCTCAGAGCAACAGAACTTTGGTTTTGGATGAAAGTGAACCTGGGTCTGATTCCATTCCTTCAGAGTGGGCATGTTTTGCAGAACCCTTCAGGAGCAGGTTCAGAGGTAGCTGTGAAAGATGATGACCTCCAGAGATCTAGAACTAATGCACCAAATGAAGGATTTCAATTTTATCTTAGGTAAAAACACAACTTACATTTACCTTATATGTAATATAAGTGGTATTTTACTCACATTGAGAATAGAGTCATACCTGTATAAAGTTTAAAATATAGCGACTAATTAAATGCACCATATGACTTCAAGAAAGTCAAGAAAATTACAGTAATTCTAAGGAATACTATTTTTATTAGACAAAAAATCAGAGTCTTGAATATTCACACAAAAGGAGTGTAGACTCCATATGACCTCATGGTGTATCCAGCACAGAATGTGCCTGGCCACATTTCTGTTGGATTCTTCCTGGGAACATAAAAACACAGCACACACATTTGTTCTCGGGCAGCAGGAGCTGCCTCAGGACAGCTCAGATCATGGAGAAACCAGTCTTTAGAAAGAATCGTCTGTCAATTTCCTATAGCTAGACTATGGAGCCAAGACAGATGTCCCTCACTGGACAAGTGGATACCAAAACTTTGGTACATATATCCAATGGAATACTACTCGGCCATTAGAGAAAGTGATGTTATGGCTTTTGCAGCCAAATGGATGGAGATGGAAAAAATTATGCTAAGTATCCCCATTTCAGAGACTCAAGGGCTAAATGTTTTTTCTCATTTGTGGAAGCTAGAATACATCTGGAAACAGTATGTTAGATGGCTAAGCTAATAATAACCTCAAACTGTATGAATTTTTATGCAAACAGGAGGATGATTCCCTAGGATACCTGGAGGTATAGGGTGGGGGACAGGGTGGGTGGAGGAATTAGGAAGGATATCTAGGAGACTGGAGGGTGGAATATGGGGGAATCATCTCAGAAGGAGATATCTGACCTCCACGAGATATCCATTTAACTCAGTAGTTCTTCTAGGGGAAACAGAATCACGGGGAACCCAAGGGGGGCATCCATGACATGGCAAAGCCTTGGATAACTATGTAACTATATATTTGTTCTTGATTGTTTGACAATGATTCCCCCTCAATTGTAACTCCATATTCATCTAATTAAAAAAAAAAAAAGAAAAAAAGAGTCATCTGTCTGCCTCTCTGTACTATCCACCTCTTTTCTTAATTCTGAGTACAAGATGCCTGAGAATTTTCTGCCTGGAACTGGTTTCCACTGCTTGAAGCTACTGTCATACCCATCCGAAGTGTTTGATTCCTTAGGTGAGGGTTCCCAGTTTGGGGTCCTTTCTCTCATGAAGCATTGCTAGACCCGTTAACACCCCTGCTATTATTAAGACCTGGGTTATCAATGCCAGGCAAATCCTAACACAGCTCAGAGAACAGAGAACTCCTAGTCTTCAGTGAAATAAGTATTTTTACTGTGGAGGCTAAAGGAGTCTAAAATTACATTGTGCTTATTTTTTTAATATTTTTTAAGCGAGAGAGGGACAGTGAGAAACAGAGATAATCAGTTTTATTTAGTTTTTCATATGGCCTTCGTTGCTCTGACACTTTGTTGTGTATGTGGTGCTGGAGTTCCAACCCACATCCTTGAACATGCCAGGCAAGCACAGTAACCACTGAGCCACTGCTCCAGCCCCACCGCGTGTTTATTTTAGATTTTTTATTATTGTTTTTTCTTTATTTTCTTTTTATAAAACTCACATCACTATAATGAGCTTATGATAAATAAACTTTCTAAATCCTCTTCTCCTGTGTCTTTATAATACATTTTTTAAAAAAGGATATTTATCCTAAATTTCTCCAGAATTTGCCAGCTTGTACCAACAAAGGAGATTACATTAGTTATAATAATTCAAATTTTATTAGCTTCTGTCCAAGCTTGCTGAAGCGGTTCCCCTACACATTCCATCTCATTATTTCTGAGAGCCTAAAGGTGACTTTTTTGAGGGACCACTGTTCTTCCATCAGATCCAGCAGCTTCCTGGGTTCTCCCAGTGTTGACAGGTGACATTTCTTACCCAGGCACTCCAAGGTCATGATTCTACTTTGTATCTGCTCCAATGGACAATAAAATTGCCTACTGTGTTCCTGATATTGTGCAGAATTTTATGCAACATAAAAGCTCCTTTTTCTCTCCAGGTCCCAAAAATTTATACCTGGGAACACATTCTAGGCACAACTGCCATGCTCCATGCAGGATGGTCCTTGCCCACAGACAGGCAAGGCTTTGTGAGCAAGCTAAGGTCCAAGCACCCGGTTCCTCCTCCATGCAAGGCACTCTCCACAAAAACCACTAAACCCTCTGCAAATAGTCTTTCATTAGACCTTTCAAACCCTTGATTCTTTCTTCTTGAAATGAAGGTTTTACCACAAACATTTTTACCAAATCATTAAATATTCTTCAAAGCTATCATTTTTAAGTCCCCTATTATAGCCATTCCACAGATAGATATACCCTTTGCCCACTTTTGTATTGCTGAGAGTGCTGAGTTTTCTACATAGCTATTGTTGCATGCAAATTTTTTTGCTTTTCTTTGTTTCTATTCAGCCCCCTTTTTAGAATCCTGATTCATTTTTAACGTCCTAATTCAGCATATCAGTGTCATTCCCAGGTTTTGGCTTTATTTACACATTTTTACAAAATGAATCTCTAATGTCTTAACCATCAAATGAGACATTGATTGCTTATACATCCTGATTTCATATTTTGGTATATGAAGCTTCTGTTGTCCTTATAATGACAAGCTGTGTAAAAAGGACATATGTACACAGGGGGTAAATTAAAATCTCATTTGTCATTTCAAATATCACTGAATATTAATTTTAACTGCAAAGCAGTATATTTCCTAGTTATCACTTCCGATCTTCCTCATTAAAAATAAATAATATGGGGCTTGAGAATTTAGCTCAGGCAGAGCGCTTGCCTTGCACACACAAGACCCTGAGTTCAGTCCTTAGCCATGAACAAATAAAATAAAATAAATCATACAAACCGTTTGTGGTGGTTTGTGACTGTAATGCCAGCAGCTTGGGAGACTGAGGCAAGAGGATCGCAAGTTTGAGGCCTGCCTCAGTGACTTAGCAAGACCCTGTCTCAAAATAAAAAAGGACTGGGGATGTAGCTCAGTGGTAAAGTGCTCCTAGGTTCAATACCCAGTACTCTCTTTCCTCAAAAATATTAAACAAAACTTGAGTAAATAAATCATGAGTTGCACAATTAAAATAACCTTTACATATAATCTAGTTCAATGATATAATTGTATCCATTCATCTATCCATCTATCCATTCCTTCAGTAGTCATTTATTACCTACTTTCCATATCTTGTGGACAATATAAACATCAGGGACAAAAAGGTAATTCATATACTTATTCTTGTGGTGGGGGGAGTAGAAGGGACACAGGGAGTGATTGCTTCTGTTTGAGAGGTGGTGAAAGATTTCCCAGTGCAAGTGCCTTTGAGTAACACCTTAAGAATAAAGAATCCAGTAGAAAGAGACAAGTTATTGGGAGATGCTGTAACAGGCTTGAAGGGGCCAGACATGTTGGGAACCAAATTTCTATAGTTATAGAATTAGAATGCACAATATTCCACCTGGTATGCTGGGATGAAATTATACTGATGTGAATCTGATAGTGACATCTTGATATAAAGAGTATGACAAATATGCATATTACTTACCATGAAATCAAAAAAAAGAAAGAAAGAAAGAAAAGGAAAGTCAAGGTTATTCAAGTAGGAAGTGACATATTTTAGAAAGGCATTTTTGATGATAACATTATGGGAGATGGATTATAAGCTGGAGGCAAGAGATAAGGCTTTTTTGTCAGTGTGACAGATGATTTTATTAATAAAGCACATAACTTACAAGCAAATCTATGCAAGACAAGGCCCGTTCATCTCAACTTGTCCGATGTTTTGAAAAAAAAAAGTAATATTTTCCTTATCTCTTTTGTTTATTTATATGGTGAAATCTTTAGATAGGTAGAAAAATAAAAAGTTGAAAAAGGACATTAGGAAACCTGTTTAATCTGATTTTAGCTGCCTTTTAGCAGATAGCTGATCCAAAGCTATGAAACGCAAAGTCTCACCAATCCTGCCTAGCACTTGGTTGGACAATGTGTCAAGAGAGTGCCTCAGGCCTCCTTTGTCCACTAACAGGCCAGCTGAGTCAGAGTCTGAACATGAGGAAATGTTCATTTACTTTTTCATGGTCATACAATGAGACTTTTTCTTTTTAATGCTGAAAGGGCTATCCTCGCCTAAAGTGCCTGTTAAGAAGGTTATTTTCTGCCATAGGCAGGGAGCAGAACGTCAAATTACAGTTCTAAGTGCTCTATCATCATTCCCATAGCCTCAGGAAGCTGAGGTTTTACAGCTGCCGGAGCCCACATGCTTCATATGATGTAGATCAGCACTGTTAATTGGCTGCTTCAGGATTCCTAATGCCCTGAGGCTTTGGAAACACTTGTTAACCCAGAGAGGGAGGGGAAAAGCTGGAAGTAATTGGACTACTGCCTGAATTTATTTTAATTCAGTTCAATAACACCTTATCTTTCCAAATCCCTGTTCAGAATCTGTTGAAAATTATAGTTGTCCTCAGTAAGGCATTGGAAAGGTAGAGGGAGACTGCAGTTCAAGCTTTCCTGAAGCCACAGGAATGTGGAAGGCAAGAGAAGAGAATGGATCAATGGAATTTTCTGTACACACGCATGCAGTTTTCTAGAGGCTAGAAAATAGATGCTGGGCGGGGAAAAAGGAGAAGGCAGATGACGTGCAAAACTCACGTAGGATACCCCGGAGTCTGTCCTTCTGTTCTCCTGACAAAAGCAACCCTGACAGCTGCCACCCCTCACCCCACAAAGTACAGTACAAAGCTGGCATTCAACACACCCATAATTCTTCCCAGTACAATTCTCATGACATAACCTGACCAACCACATGAAACCTAATGGAGAAAACAACCGTTGTCATTGGCAACAAACGCAGGCGTTGCATCACAAGCAAACCGCATACTTGGTTTTGCAGAGCAGAAGCTTGGAGCACAGCCTGCAGAAATGTGGCACTGTCCTTTGCTGTGTATGTGATATTAAATACAGTAGGAAACTTTATAGGAAAGGTCATGTCAATCTTTCAAATATGCAAAAGCTAATTGTGCTCTTTTATTCTCATAAACTCTATTACAAATTGAGGCTCTTAAAACTGCCACCTGTCTGACCACTACGTCCCCTTCCCTATCTTCATCATCCAAAATACTGTCAAGAAGGAGAAAAGTGTGTTAGAGCTCACCACCCTCGGCTGCTCTATGGTGGTTCACATTTCTTCTGGGAGCTGGAAATAGTCAGCGATTCAGAGCTACATTATCTTTGTGCCATTTTCACATATTACATTCCTGGAACGCAGTAGATATTCAATAAATGTTTGTTGAATGAATGAATGAGTAAATCAATGAATGGAGTACTAATTTTTAGAAATATTCTTCTATTGAGAATTTGACTATGAGAAATTTGCTAGTAGTCACAAATGAAAGCTATAAATACTTAAATTGAGGGATAATAGTTATATCATACTCTTTTCTGTATCATACTCCTGTATTCTCCCTATTATGCCTATAAAATGAGAAACTGGATTTAATTGTAAATGTAATGTATTTGTACCCAGTCTTATAAAATGTAAATATCATGCCAGTTCCAAGCAAGAATAACTTCATAATGCATAAAATTTTCCAGAATATTGTATTCATTTTAAAGTAAGATTAATTTAAAACAGTAATTAGGGGATGGGAATCTAAATCTGTATATTGAGTTTTATTTGTTCCTCTGAAATAGATTCCCTAAAATCCTGTCTAATTACAAATATGTTTTGAAATATTAATATGAAAGGTAATTAGGTTAACAAATGTCAAGAGTGACACCCGGTTTACTGCATGTTTCAACCTGTTCCATGCCCTGCCCTTCATTACATCCCTCTGTCAGAGCCTGTAAGATTTTACTGTTTACCTTTCCCCTTTCAGTTAGAAAGAACTGAGTGGAGTTTGAGTCTCCTGTAGGTTTAAAATATCATTTGTACTAATTTTGGTCCCTGATTTTTCATCCACAAATGCCTAAGAACTCTGGTGTATAACTGTAAATGTTAAAAAGCATGTTCCTTTTTAATTTGTTGTTGCTATTCTGTTTTTAATTTGGAAGTTGCTTCTGGAATCACAGGCATGCACTTCCTGGTTCTCTTGGAGAGTTGTAGGTTGCGGGAGGGGACTCCTTACTCCCTTCTTTGATTGGAAGTAACTCCTATCTCGTGCACACAAGTCCTAAAACTTTTTTGAGCTCGGACAAGTTACCTGGCATTTTTTTTTTATATACCATGGAACATCAAGAACAACTTTTTAAGTGGCTCCAGGGTTGATTAAACACAGCCAAATATCAAACTGTACTTTGTAAATAAATATGTATATTTATATCAGGTTCAAATTTAGTTAGAAATTGATAATTTTGTTTCATATAAAATGAATGTTTCAGACTAGAATACCACAAATAGATTGAAGATTCGTCCAGGAGCCCCAGGAAGGAAGTCTTAAGAGAGTGGAGCAAGATCATGCAGCCCAGGGAAGAAAGGGATTTTCTCATGTGGTGATAAATAGTTCTTCCTCATCTGAAAAAGAGATTGCCACTGCCACTCAGGACTGTGTAAAATGAATGACCTTAATTTATAGATATGGGTGTTCATTTTTCTTAACTAGGTTTGAGAAAATCTTGGCTATACATTAGAATCATCTGATGAACTTTGAGAAAGGACTTATGCCTGGGTCTCAGCCTTAGAGATTCTTACTAATTTTCTTTGGGGCATGGTCTGGACCCTGAACTTTATAAAACTTTCCAGGTGATTTTTTTTTAGGGGCTGAGAACTGAACTCAGGGCCTTGTGCGTGCTAGGCAAGCGCTCTGCCACTGAGCTAAATCCCCAACCCCAAGGTGATTTTAATATATAGCCAAGATTGAGAATGCAGCTATATTTAGATTGAAGGATGCCAAAACCAGTCCTTCTGCTAGTGCCTGAAATTATTCCCATTATAGTTTGATGTGTTCAGACACAGAAGCTCCTGGCTGATATGAATATATGTTCCTGGATGGGATGTTGATATATAATATTATAATACTGGATTTTATATAGTTTGGAAGGGGCCACAAAACAGAGGAAAGTTAGGGAAGGAAGAGAAGTAGTGGTAGGTAAAGTCCCAATGCCTGGGCAGAGGGGGCCAAGATCATCCCATGAAGCAAAATAGATGTTAGATCAACACATTTTATTATAAAAATTGCATTTGTTGCTGGGTGTGGGGCAATACTCCTGTAATCCCAGCTTCTCAGGAGGCTGATGCAAGAGTATCACAAGTACAAGGTCAACCTCATCAACTTAGTAAGACTCTGTGTCCACAAAATAAAAAGGACTTGGCATGTAGCTCCATGATAAAGCACTCTTGGGTTAAAAAAAAAAAATCAGATGCGTTTGATTGTGTTTCATCCCTGATTTTAACTCCTACAAATCTCTAAATATGATGTCACAAAATTCTCAAAACTTATTACACCAAAATTGTTTATAATTCACAAGTTCTTTTTTCTTAATTTATTTTTTATTAAGGAGTTGGGTTATTGTACAATTATAAATGCATACAAAGCAACATGTGTTAGGCATATGTTTTTTTTTAGAGAGAGAAATAGTGAGAGAGAAAGAGAGAAGGACAGAATCAATTTTATATTTTAGTTTTTCATGTGGTCTTCATTGCTCAGACACTTCATTTTGTACGTGGTGCTGGTGTTTGAACCTGCCTACTGGTGCATGTTAGGCAAGTGCTGTAACCACTAAGCCACCTCTCCAGCCCCTAGGCATATGTTCTTAAACCAGAATTAACCCCATATCGCCCACCTCCTACTCTCTTGACTCTTCTGCATTTTGCCCTTACAAGTGATATCAATGCTTAGATTGTGAATTTTCCAGAATTAAATGATTGCACAAGTATTATTGCATTCTTGGGGGGGGGGGGAGTATGCTGCATTGTTGCTTGTCTCCCTAGTATAATTCACAATTTCTTAAATGAATGCATAAATTGTATCATGTTGGTGAAAAGTAAACTGCTGGAGATTACATATATATTACGTAGAGTTTGGTAAGGTGGATGAAACCAATAGGTCTTTGAATTTCTTTACAGCCTCAAATGGTGTGATTCCTAACCTTAATGTCTTACAACTCTAAATAAGATGTTGATGACTTAAGTAGGTGATTTATGGGCCTGTGATATAGTAAGCATGATGCAAAGGTGAAATGAGGGACCTCCTTCTCTGAAATGTTTCCAGATAAAAACATCATGAGGCTTAAAATTCCAGGGCTCACTGTAATCTCTACATGTCGGCATCCCTTTGGGGGACTTATGTAACCATGCAGTTATTGAGCACTTATTACATACGACGTGATACTCCTAGATTTGTCAAGTTCCCTCTTAAAAAGTGGGCTCTAGGTCCAAGAAAGATATTACCAATATGTATATATATATATATTTGATAAAGGTCTCCTATCTACAAACCATGAAGAACTTCTAAAAGTCAATAAAAACAATAGTTTTAAGAAAATCCAAAAGAAGAAGCTTTCTGAGTTAAAAGATGTCCAAATGACCACTAAACAGCAGGTTTTAGAGAACACTTGTGTGACTTAACAAATACCTGGTGATTAATTATCTGGCATTTGGTGGGGAAACTGTTAAACTCATCAATTATTTAAAATTAAAATGTTTGAACTTTTGGGGCTGGAGTGGTGGCTCAGCAGTCACATGCGTGCCTGGCATGCATAAGGACGCATGTTCGAACCCCAGCACCATGTACATAACTAAGTGTCAGAGCAATGAAAGCCAGATGAAAGACTAAAACTAAAAATTGATTCTTTCTCTGTCTTTCTCATTGTGCTCTCTCTAAAAAAAAAAGTTTGAACTTTCAATTAATGCTAAGAATGAAGGTAACACAAAATGCTCTAAATTTGCTACTTCCTAATAATTTTGTGATACTTTACAATCTGTGCTCTTGAAGCATTTGCTTATTGCATCTGTTTGAGGGAAGTACTATATAATGATGTGCTACGGTGCATCTCTTCCCATCGTCCTGATTCCTCTTTCACTGATGTCATGTTGGTATCTTAAAATCAACAAAGAAATTTCCCTAGTCAATGACGAATGGAATTGCACCATACTTTTTGGTTGTTTGTCTTTTGTCTTGTTAACATCAATCAAGACATGTAGAAAAGACATTCCCTTGTCCATGCAGCTTCAGCTTGGCTACCTCTGTGGTCATCTGTTCTGTCACCATCATTGCAGATAGGAAAACTGAGACCTAGGACATGGTCCGCTTGACTCAGGCTCCAGGACAACAGTGGCACAGACAGGATGAGACTCCTGGCCAAGTGTTCTTTTAATCACACAGAAGCTGTTTACTTAAGGATGCTGCAGTGACGTTACCACCAGACCAGGATCCAGTGAGTCTGTAAGTTTAGTCCTTCTCTGCAGACCACTGATTTTGCTCAAGGGAAAAATTCCACAAAAGAATAATGGTGTCCAGGCCAGCCATTTCAGCTTCCATGCTGACGTGTAAATGAGGGAGAAGGCAGGGAGGATAAACACTTAGCACAATTCATCTGTATCATTGGAAAAGCAATTTAAAAGATAGTTTACTGAGTAGTGACAGGACATTACTGAAAAAGAAAGTTAATGCTTTCTTAAAAGCCTTCTGCAATGGGTAGATATTGCCATATTAGAGACACTCCAGGGAAATGCTGGGTCAACTGAAATTGCCAAAGAGATAAAACTGAGCACTGAGTTGGAAGCAGAGTGAAATAAATCTTCCCCCTTCTGTGAATTTCAATGGTAGCCACTGATACTCTTCTTAATTTCTTCTACACTAAAAAATATACAAAATAGGAGATTCTCTAAAGGGAGAAAAGAATTTGACAGCTGGTTCAGGAAAATTAATGGTGACAGAAGGTTGATTTAAGAAAAAAATGTGGGAACTCCAGCACTGTTGGTGGGAGTACAAATTGAATCATCCACTTTGGAGAACAATTTGGCAGTTTTTATGAAAATTTTGAGGATGCAAATATCTTACCACTTCAGAATCCTACTTCCAACTATCCAGTATTTTTAAAAACTACTTGGAATATATGACCAATGATTTGTAAAATTGTTCATTGTACATAATAGTGAAAAAATGGAAATCTTAATGATTTCCATAGAGAATTGTCTAAATGAACTATGAAATAGCCATGCTGTGGAATAATATACACCTGCTAAAAGTGACAAAGGAGATTTTTGTTGAAGGAAAGAAGCAAGTTGTTGGATGATTATTAAACGACACTTTTTTTAAAAAAAGAAAAAAAGTGTTAGGAAACAGTAATATCTTTCTATAGGCACATAATCACATAAAATCACATGAATGAAGGTCTACAATTCATTGTCTAATATGTTAGCCACTAGTTAACCAATATTTAAATTTAAACTAATGTAATTAAATAAAAAAATTAAAATCTAGGGTCTCAGCTGTATTTGCTGCATTGCAAGAGCTAATAGCCACATTTGGTTGGTGACCTTTATGATGGAAAAGAGAACTCTAGGAAGAGAGACACATGACAAGGTTACCTATGGGAAAGGCTGAGTCTATAGGAACTTTAGATTTCTATGTAATTTTAAAAATGTTTACAATGATAATAGATCATACATTACCTAGATGGTTTTAAATGAATACATTAATGAAATTAAAAGCATGTCAAACAATAGGATTTCCAGAACATTTTATGTTTAATAAATAGATTAGTGTAAAAAAACTTAAAAAGATAAATAGATTACTGTAAATCTACTTGGACATACTGACCTTTTAACCTGTTAAGTCTCTACAAGCATACACACCATATACTAAAACAGATTGTACCAAATCATTTTCTCCCCACTTCCTTGCCTTTAACAAGTGTCTGAGCGCCAACTATGTTCCAGGCATTTAAAGTACAAGGACCACGAGGAGCATCAGCTTAGGCTGAGGGGTTTCATTATGGGTGCAACAAGAGCATTTCTTTGTCACAGTGATTTTTCTTTGCAATTAATTAAATGATTACTGGTTGGCTCTATGCAATGTTTATATTATCATAGAATATAAATGGTAGTTATTAGACTACCTGGAATATCTACCTTGATAATATTCTTATAATAGATTTTCCTGTTTATTTTGTTAACAATGATAATTTCAGAAAGGGGTTGAGAGTGTAGCTCAGTTGTACAGTGTTTGCCTGGCACTAGGCTTCTGTCCTTAGCATGACCATTGCCATTGCCACACATACACATGCACATGCGCACATGCGCACAACCATCATTATCATCATCATCATCATTTTAGGATAAAATTCAGATTAGTGTATATAATTTAGCAATCATTTGAATATATCCAAGTCAGAACAACTTATTTGAAAACACCAGAAAGAAAAGTGTATGCCTGAGTTTGTAGTTATTCATGTACCATAAGACATAGATTTGTTGGACATACACTTTCCTAATTAAGGAGTTGTGAACCTTGATGGTAATGGTCTTACATTCCAAGTATTTTTAAAAAATCTCAGATAGTTGGGAATGGTTCATCCAGCACAGGAGACTAGAGTTGACTCTCAGCTGACCTTAAAGATGAATATTGTCTCCAGATACACAAGGATCTGCATCCCTACTTTGCCAAAGGCACTTAATACATTGCATTTGTCCCATTCAATACTTGTAGAATAATCAAATGTATTACATTCAGGAAATAGTGTGTAAGTCTTAAAGCTTTCCTTATGATTACAATTAATAATATAGAAGCAGACAGAGAATATTAACACACTTACAAATGAGTTTGTTTCAACTTCCACTAACTCGTTCTTGCCTCATCTTGGAAAGTATAGAATTAATATAGCAAAGTTTTCTTCTAGAATTGGAACTTTTAGAGTACATGTGTTTTTTGGAAAAAAAATAGTTTATGATTTTGTTATGTAATGTTAGATAATACAAGTTTTTTTAAATGCATTGTTTATTAAACTATCAGCAGCTGATTCAACACTACACAAATGGCTTAATATAAAAGAGTAGCATTTAAAAAAAAGAAGAAGTAGCATGATCTGGGTCCAAGTTATTTTCCTTCATTTGCAAGACTTCATTAGTTGCTTGTCCCTACTTATTTTAGTGTATGGATACTGGATACTCTTGCTGGTGAGTAACAAAGACCCCAGAAGACTAGGAAGGTTCATATTACATATTACCAAAGTTCAAGGAGATCCTTGTATTAAGTGTGGTTAAGAATTCCTGAAACTATCTATCTTTGGAAATGCTGGAGGATGCAGATGGGCTTAGAACCAGCAAGTCTGCATCTCCAAATCCCATTAATGTATTATTATTGTAAGGTAACCCATTTGATTGTATTCAATACAGCTCACTTTTTAATCAGGAAATGCTTCCCCCCCCATATAACACTCATTAAAATTGGTCAAACCCTGTCTTTGGTGGAATCTACTTTAGAAAATATGAGTGCAGAAGTTCTTGTTACCTTAAAAGGTTAATTAAACCCTGAAGTTTTGAAAATTTGGCTTATTATATAACAATGAATATACCTCTCTTTGCAGTTTCACTATTTTAGAAATAAAACAATGCCGTTATTCCAAATATTAAATTAATTAAGACATTGTTCTCCCACTCTGTCTCCTTAACTGTGACTCAGATGTCAGAACAATTTTTTTTTTAACCTAGTACAGGAAGGAATTTTCACAAGTTTCAGGGTCATAATCGCATCAGTGAGATCAGTGAGGCACCTGTTTAGTGCCACACTGTCTTGTTTTCCATCCTCATTTTCCTTAAATGTTGAATATATCCTTTCCATGCCTCTTTTTAAGTATGGCCCATAGTACTCAACAACTTCATGCCCAGGTGGAAGAGACCTCCTTGCCTCGGGATGCACTTGACGATGGGTTTTTTTGCACACAACTGTATGTTGGAATCCAAGGCTAGGATCTGATCTTTATTTAAATTATCTTTTTACATATAACTGCAACTTTTTTCCTGTAAGTATGTTTTGTTTTAAAGATAACTTTATTGTGATATAATTCACCATTGTAAATTGTGTACTCTGAACATGCTAAAAATCACTGGATCACACATTTTTTTAAGTTCTAAAACCTCAATGGAGCTACAGGAATTTCAAATGGAAAACTGAGTTTTGGAGGAGTGAAATGAACTTGTTCAATGTGACTTACCTTGTTACCGATGGAATAAAACTCTATTTCTTTAATGCCCTTCATTAAAGCACCCCACATAGATAACTAGGCTTCAGAAGGTTTCTTATAGTTAGGAGTTAGGTATGAAAAATGTTATCTCTGGAAATAGAATTTGCTTGTGAGAAATCATTGTTTATATATGTTGAACTTAAAAAACTTCCAACTACAATTATAAAGCTCTGAATTACAGACACTTTGGCTGAAATGCACTGTCTCATGAAAGCCGTATCCAAAAACCAGAGTGACTGAAACAGGTGTTCTGTGTGAGGGTCAGAGGAGAGTTTTCCAGTTGTAGTATGTTAATTTGAGAAAGAATCTAAAAGTTCTTCCATGGGACCCGTGGGTTATGGAGTAGGTGGGTACAGAGAATGAGAGAGAGGTGAGGAAGTAGGTTTCTTGATGCAGGTTTTGAATAAGTTACTGTTGTTTTATCCTCCTCTGAGCTTGGGGCTTATGTGGGATTCTGTTCGTTTTCGTGTTTATTTTCCTGTGGACAAGTAAAATAAATGTTTGTTTTTCTTGTTCACTTTCATTATGAGCAGTCTCTGAAGGTCTACCCAAGGTCTATTGTTTGTAACACAATGAACAAATTGCAGAGCTTTTAGTTGTGACTTTGAGAAGACATGCAGATTTTTTGTTGTACATGACTTTGAGGAAGTAATGGAAGTAATTTAACTTTTTAAAAAAAATCTCATTTTTTCAACTTTAAGATGTGGGGAATAGTGCCAATCTCATTATAATAATTGTGAAACTCAAGTAAAAATGCAAAATGTTTATGCTAAGCACATTTGTATTTTGCACTGCTGTCTGGAGACTTTTTCAGTAATTCAGCAGGCTAAGGGGCAGCCTAAAGATACAAAGATAGTTTTTTTGTTGTGTTTTGTTTTGTTTTTGTTTGGTCTGCAAGTTGAAGGCAAAATGCATGGTATTCTTCCCACTGAAAGGAGACTTGGAAATAGTAGGGTATGATAACATATTAAAATTTTAGTGGCCATCAAAACTTACTGTATTATATTTACAGAAGGCATTCTGAATTTCATTTTAGGAAAGTAATTAGCAATTGATCTTCTATTCCTCGACTTTTTTTAAAGTTAATTTTGGGAGGAAGGGAAAAGCTCTTGCTAAGTTGTATTACAGGTTTTTTCATGAATGAAATAAACATGCTGTGTTAATATTGTTGATATAAGTTGTGCCTTAGAAAATGTAAATTTTTCTCCTTAGTGAAATGTTGACTAAGACAATAGCCAACATTTAGTCTTAATCTAGAAAAAAAATTAAATAGGTTTGATCTTTTTGTTAAAATAAATTGAGCTTGGAAGAATATGTTGTAAGGTCAAAATGTAACTAATATAAATCAAGACAGTCATTTGTTCAGTAAATTCTAGAAACTTTAGAAATATGATGATGATTAATTAGGTGGACCATATTTGATGTGATGGAATGTATAATTGATTATGCTAAGAAATGTCCAATTTTTGACTTCTGTATTGACTTTCACACTCTTATAGAGCCAATAAATGAATTATTTTAATTCTTGTTTTGTTAGCCTCTTTCCATGTCTACACTAATTCATATTGAATAGGAACTGTTGATTAGCCTTCAGAATCATTCTCTTCCAAATTATAGTATATATTAACAGCACATTAATCTGAAGTTCTCTATTCTTTACCTACATGCCAAGGACATTTTTGCTGATTTTTTCATAGTAAACGTTGGACAGGCTTGCATGGCCAAGAGTCCCCTGGTAGCTGATGCAAGACATTTTATTGGGGGGGGTGTGACAGGATGGCTGCTCCCAGGACTAGAGAGAACAGCAACGTGTGTACTGGAGTGGGGGAATTTATTAGCTCTTGCTGCTCTCTCTCTCTGGAGAGCAGGGCTTGGGTGGTTGCCTTTGGGCTGAGGTGTAGTGAGGTAGGGCTGGCCTCTAAATAGTTGTGCTTTGTGAAATTGGAATTTACATCTAAATGTGGCCATAATTATTGACAGTTATCTAACAGTAAAGGGTCTACAAAGCCAGCACTCTTACTTCCCCAAACTCCCCACCGTCCCTAAATACTTTTCACAAGTATTACCTTTCATCTGTCACAACTGAATTCAAACCCCACTTCTTTCTTGTATTTTCCTTCTGCCTAGATATTTATTGGTCACTCCTTTGAGGGAAGTTAATCATACATATTATACAAGCACTCTACTGAGTTATATCCTCAGCCCTTTTTAATTTTTTTGAAAAATTTTTAGACAGGGTCTCACTAAACTGCTTATGATTTTCCTGCCTCAGCCTCCCAAGTAGCTGGAATTACAGTTGTGCACCACCTTGGGATCCCCTTTCGACCCTTGAAACATCAATTGCTTCCATTATTCAATATTTATAATTT
The DNA here is from genome assembly GCA_004027875.1 of Aplodontia rufa. NCBI lineage: Eukaryota > Metazoa > Chordata > Mammalia > Rodentia > Aplodontiidae > Aplodontia > Aplodontia rufa. The sequence goes on from PVKS010011217.1 coordinate 25,409, forward strand.
ATTTTCCTTTTTGGGAAGGTTATATTTAGCTTCTATTTTCTTTCTTTCTTTTTAAAGAGAGAAGGACAGAGAGAGAGAGAGAGAGAGAGAATCAATTTTTATTGAGTTTTTCACATGGCTTTCGTTGCTCTGACACTTAGTCTGACACTTAGTTGTGTACATGGGTGCTGGGGTTTGAACCTGTGTACTTGTGCATGCTGGGCAAGTGCTTTAACCGGAGCCACCACTCCAGCCCTATAGCTTCCATTTTCATGTTGTTATTTTGCTTTGCAATTCTTGCTTCATTAATCCCTCTCCATTTTACTCTGCCAGCTCTCCTGGAACCTAATTAAAGTTCAGTGATGACATGGGCAGTTGGAAAAGCTGTGTTCTACAATTTTCAGATGGACTTTTATATAAAGAGCTGGTATAATTTTAATCATCAGAATTTGTGATACAAATTCTAAATGAAATCTTAATGAAAACTTGAGGTCAAATAATTTTAGAAAGTATTATTTGGCAAAGTGGAAAACTACCATGGAGCTTAAAACTTCTTCCCATCAAAGGAGCACAGGCCTATAGATGAGAGAAAAGAAAAAAATAAACTCAGGAATTCCACCTCCAGCTGCCCTTACTTAAATACTATGCCACTATAAGAAGTTCATGTCTTGGCAGCCTTCACAGGACGTCACGGTGTATGTTCTGAGTGTAGTGAAGGGCAGAAATCTGTGCTACCTGGACAAAGAACTCAGGGTGCTCAAGTGTCTATTATTTTCCAGAGAAATAGCTGTAATTGATTTTAAATATCAGAGCAGCTTTTCCATCTGGAGTGTTGTGGTGTAGCATCAAAACGAAAGGCTACATCATCTCATAGATACAGGTTCAAATACCATGTGTGCCATTGTTTGAACTGTAATGACCTTTGGCAGGTTCTGTTCCTTCCTATGTTCTCACCTGTTAAAGAGTGTTAAAACAAAACCAAGAACGGCCTTAGGGTGATTACAAGAACTGAATAAAATAAAATGTAAAAGTCCTGGCACGTCATTTGCCTCTGCTAAATGTCTGTTTCTGCAAGTTCCTTGCATCAGCTAGTGGTCAGGATTATTTACGGGCTGCTTGTTGCGTGATAAGTGCTATTCTGACAGGTTATATCATGAGTATTGACATAGTTGATCCTTGCAGCACTTTTATGTAACAGTCATCATCATCATCATCATCATTCCTTTTCACAGATGAAGAGCTGAGTCACAGAAATGCAGGTAGTAAAGAGCACAGCTGGGGTCCAAACGAGCTGTTCAGCTCTAAATACAAGACACACCTTCTTTGTTGTTTATATTTTTGTTTTTTGTTTTTTGTTTTCAGGGCTGAGGATTGAACTTGGGGCCATGCCCGTGCTAGGCAAGTGCTCTGCCACTGAGCTAAATCCCCAACCCCATGACACGCCTTCTTAACCATTAGACAACAGCCTCTCCCACTCTGGTTTTTTCCATGGGGCACATCTTATGGTCAATTTGAAAGCAACCTCTTTTTAATACATATTTACCTAATTAAAACAAAGTGAGGAGAAGCAAACAATGCTTTCTTTTAGTCAAATATAAATCATTTTAATTTATCCATTCTTTGAACCACAGAATTGTTTCTTTTCAATTGTGGGAAATCCAGCCCTTGTCGTTACCTGGACAAGGGTGCACTTTCCAGTCTTTGTCCAGAACCTGCTTAAATCCTGTGTTCTTTGTTTTACTGTCAATGAATAATTAATAAAACAAAATACTGTCAAGGGTTCTGAATAATCTAAAAACCATTTGAAAATCCACCAAGAGGTATCTAGGAAAACTTTATGAAGCTGAGATGTTATCTGCTGTTCTAGGCGTGGGTGACTTTATCAAAACACTTTGCCCACTTTCAAAGTTCCACTTGTTAAAAGCCTAAGGCCTTATTTGGCTGTCACTTACAGTGTAGTGTTTTTCAGACAAGTTCCTTGCAGCTAATTTTAAAGAGACTTTGTGCGAAAGGCAAGCTGTAGAGTGCTCCTGTTGGAAGAGCTCCTCTTGACCCTCTCTGTATTATGAAGGACATTGCCAGTCTGTCCAAGCCTCACCCACCTTTGGTTGTCTTCAGAACTTGACAATTTGTGTTTCCTAAGGCAGTGATTTTCAAGCATGACTTTGCAACACAGCTGGGATTTTCAAGTTGTTTCAGAAAAGAATTTGCAGAACAAAATTAAATGTTAATTTTTTAAAAGCAGCATGCATGGCATACATCATCTGGGGGAATGGTGGTTGTTAGGAAATTCAGGTGATATGAATGATAGGATATAGGGACTTGTGAAGAAGCTCTGGATCCTCTTCCACAACAGAGCCCTTTAACACACACCAAAGCAGTGGGAGACTTGCAGAATGGCTTCGTTCAGGTTTAGTCTGTGTCTAATCACAAGTCCCAGTGAAATTTTAATAGAATATTTTTATCTTCTGTTTTAGCTTAGTTATCATGATCAACAAGGTGCCAGCTCTCTCTGAGCATTATAGGAAATGCCACGTACGAGAAGACCAGCATATAAACAGTTTCTGCTTCTTAGGTGCCTTATGCAAGGCCACTGAAACCAAGAAGTAGAATCCAGGATCCCTTAAACTTAATCAATTTCCAAATACAAAGTCCATGTCATTGTTAGTGGCATATCTTTCTTCACTTGGTCATTATGAGTCACTTTTGTCTTCTTCAAGCCAGACATTTAAATATTTCCAGCCCCCAGGCTCCTACCTGCGTCCATGGGCTGCATTTATTTGTGAATGGTTTTGTGCTTGCCAGCTGTCCCTGCTAGACTGCAAGCTCCCTGCTGGCAAGGGCATCTGCAGGCTAATCTTTGAATGTCATTGAGCTCTCAGTATGGTGCTTGGTACAAAGCAAATGCCCACACGTATTTGTTGAATTGAACTGAATCTTTCAAAAGTGAGAATTTTTCCTAAAATTTTGTTTTTGCCCTGTCAGTTTGACATGCCCTGGCTTTTCTCACATTAGGCTATAATCTGAATTCTATTTTCCTGGAACCTGAACAGTTTTTATATTTATTTTTTCTTTTTCTTTTTGCAATTTATTGGTTCCTTTTAATTATATATAACATTAGGATTCATTTTGAATAAATTATAAAGCATGGAATATAATTTGCCTAATTCAGTTCTTAGCACTTTTCTCTCTCTTCCCTCCTCCTGTTCCCCTTTCTCTACTGATCCTTATGCTATTTAGTTATAGCCTTTATTTCTTTTTTACTATCTTGTGGATGTACATGATGGTGAGGTTCACATTGTTGTATTCACACATGTACATAGGAAAATTAGGTCAGATTTATTCCAGTGTTCTTTCTTTATCTCATCCTCCTCCCTCCCATTCAGTCCCCTTTGATCCCTGCTCCTCCTCCTCCTTCTTTTTCTTTTGACTGCTTGACTGCAGTTTTTCTTTTCCTTCTTCTCTTTTTCCTTTTAATTTCTTTTTCTTTTCTTTTCCCACAAAAATTTGCTTTCTTGCATGTGCACTGTCTAGTTCTGCATCTTCATTTCCAGTGGAGTGCACTTCTTTCTCATCTTCCTTCCATTACATTTTGGACCTCTCTATCTTCAATCTGTAGCTCAAGTTTCTTTTATCACATATGTACACCATTTTCAATTTGTTTTTCTGAACTGGATTATCTCACTTCCCCGTTGCTCTGGTGTGTCTTCCCATGCATTTTCAAAAATTTTTAAATTAAAATCAGCTCTTTGAGGGAAAGCATGGAGTCCTGTTGTGTACAACTACTAAGGCAGCTGTCAGCTCCACAGCCCACTTTATGGAAATATACTTTATATACATATATGTATATACTACATATAGCATACATATACGTAAGGATATATATTTTATATTATGTATATGTCTATGTAGATAAACACATTCACTAAGGAACCTTGCCAGTTAGTTTTACACATTGATGTAATCCTTTACATTACTATTTTTTTTTAAGACAGAGGGACAGTGAGAGAGAGAAAGAGAATCAATTTTTATTTAGTATTTCATGTGGCTTTCATTGTTCCAACACTTCACTGTGTAAATGGTGCTAGGGTTTGAATCTATGTATTTGCACATGCCAGGCAAGTGCTATAACCAACTACTGAGCCTCCCCTCCAGTCCCCCAAATCCTTTATATTCTTAAAATCTAGTTTGGAGTAATTGTAATCACTATCTGATTTTTCCAATTTAAATATTGGCATAGTGAGCTCTGATTAAATCATAGCACATAGGTCCCTATGAATTGTTGTAGGTACACCAACAGGATAGATGGACCAAAGTGTTTCTGTTAACAGAAACTGTCCTTATGTATAAGATATTTTATTTTTTTTAAAGAGAGAGGGACAGTGTGTGTATGAGAGAGAGAGAAATAGAGAATCAGTTTTAATTAGTTTTTCATCTGGTTTTTGTTGCTCCAACACTTAACTGTGTATGCACGTGGTGCTGGGATGTGAACCCATGTCCTTGATGTAACTACTGTTACAGTCCTATCTGTAACATTTTAAAGGCAAGGAATTGGAGCTTAAGGTGGAGCAAATGTGGTGAGAAGGTGGGGGGGATAGAGAAAAACTTGAAATTGACCTAATAGTAAACATAACTCCTCCCCCCTCAAAAAAATCATTGACTCAGACTATTTCAGTCTCCATTTTGTCTAGATGCATTTTGTAACTCCTTTTTAAGTTTCTGTGTATTTTAAAAATGTGAAATATTCTTAGAACCCGAGAAACATGATTTGATTTCAAACTTAAACTGTCTGTAGCATCACCAGGCTGCTGGGGCTGGGACATCCCTGTTCAATGGTTTGGGATTTTTCCCAGGGCTGTGGTAATGTCTGCACTTCCAGTGTCCACATAATGAGATTTAGGCTTTATCCCTTACTCGCTGACTTGTTGCAACATTTTTACTTTTTTTCCAGAAACAAAGTAATTTCTTCTCTCATTTTAATCCTCTTCTGAACAAGTTTGTAGAAGCTACATTCATCACAAATTAAAACTTTACATTAAAAGACAAAAATAAAATGGTGAAAAGCTAGATTTATTTTCCCTTTTATGGTTGAACACATAAAATTATATATGTAACATACAAAATAATTGAAACTTAAAAATCATTTTTTATTGCTCTTATGAAAATCACCTGTCCCTCTGTTAGGGCGTGAGCTTTAATGCAAAGAGATTGCAAACACCTTTCCTGGTCTGAATCCTGTCCTTTGGTGCTTTGAGAGGGCCATAATTAACAAGGTTGCAGAACACAACAGCAACCTGTTATGTGTTTCACGTGTACTTTGAAACATTTTTTGTGTGTGTTGTTTTTAACTAGAGGAGGAGGGGGTCCATTTGATGAAATGGACTCTTGGGATCTGTCTTATAAAAAGGTGCAGAGAGTAAGTTTAGTAAGCAGGGAAATATTTCTCCTTGCCTAGCTGGGGCTTGTTTATTCTTCCCTTATAAAAAAAAAACCAAAGGGCTAGCAATTTTCTTTTATGAACGTAGGCTGTAGGGAGATAAGTAGCCCTTGCGGGAGAGGAAGGTCAAGTTCAAAGTTTTTCTTTCCTTTGGATTCAGGAATAAGCAAATGGAAAGCCTGGCCAAACAACCCAGCAGCAGGCATCTGATGGTTAAGCCCTCCCCCCAGGACTTTTTATGTACATAAGCAGAAGTCGCTGGAGCAGCTGCGGCGCATTAGTTCCAATAGTTTAACAGGCTGCTTTGTAGAGCTGACAAAAGCCGAGCCAGCGCCGAGGCGTCCCTCCATGTTCCTTCGCCTTGCGAGCTCGGCGGTGATCTTTGGCAGGGGCTCGGGAGAGGACGGTGACGTTGAACAGGCTTCCGCGGGCGGTGCGCTCGCCTGGGCTTTACGCAGCCGGGTCTCCGCCGAGGGACTGAGGCAGGCGAACGAATGAACTAACCGCCGCTGGATCCGACTGCTTCCCTGCACGTTTCCCGGACTCCGAGCGAGGGAATCGCTGGAAAAAGGCCAGGCAACCACGTTGCCCTGGATTGTTGCCAACTGTACAAAGTTACCCAGGAAAATGGCTCAGCCGACGACAAGCCCGGGCACCTTAACAGTGCCTGAAGTGGATAATCCGCATGGTCCCAATCCTTGGCTGAACGAGGATCTTGTGAAATCCTTGCGGGAAAACCTGTTGCAGCATGAGAAGTCCAAGACAGCGAGGAAATCCGTTTCTCCCAAGCTCTCCCCGGTGATTTCTCCGAGAAATTCCCCTAGGCTCCTGCGCAGGATGCTTCTCAGTAGCAACATCCCCAAACAGCGGCGTTTCACCGTGGCACACACATGGTAAGGTTTGCACGGATCCCGCGGAAATGGTAACCATTCTCCCTCCGTGATGGTTGCTCCTCCCGCGGTTAATTTTGGGAGTGGAAAGGAAGGATCATCATCATTCCTCACCTGTGATGTATGCGTAGTAGTGTACATTAATAACAAATCCCACAGATGTCCAAGTCAGGGCAGGAGTCCTGGAGACGGGTAACAGGAGAGGTTGAGGTGGATGGTTCTCAAAGTTCAATTCCTTTTGCAAGTTCCTACAAGAAAACTGGATTACAGATGTCAACTAAGAATGCAGTTTTACTCCCATACCAACCTAGTGGCATTTCTTTGATTTCTTAAGCTAACATCCCCACTAGCTTCTCCAACATCATAGGAAAGAAAGGATCAGAAAAGAGGGGATGAAAATCATACTTGCCTCTTTTTTTTATACTGTTCCAGCTTGAACAGAGGTGTTCATAGTGCACATTATGTGTGTGTCATGTGTGTCCCCATAAACCCTTCTTACTACTGACTTTATTTCATGCGTAATCTCAAACATGCCTTTCCAGAGAAGAGAAAGGAAATAGGAAGTCTGTGCAGAGATGCAGGCTAGTATTTGGTAATATTATATTATTTGAAGTTGGGTTGTTCGAATATTTTGTCAATATTTTAATTTTCTTCATGAGTTTTTCTATCTTTATAATGTTTGAATTTGTTTTATGCATATGCTTCTGTGTATTTTTTCAGGAGAATTTTTCATGTTTTCCTGATTGAAAACAAAAAACTAAAATAAGCCATCCTGTGAGCTTATTTGGAGTTTCTTTCTGAAAAGAGGCAATTCCAGGACTCAGATTAGTGGCTCTGTGCTATGGGCTCTGTGGTACATGATTAATTAATTTGAGGTAGTGGTAGGTGATATACATTATCTCCATGTTTTGGTAAGATGGACATAAATTATGATAAAACAGTATAAAAAAGAGTAAATAGTATATTAGAAGAGAAATGGTCTGAATGATATTTATACAGTTTTCCCATAGCTAACGAAAGAATAAGCCTGGAATGGAAAAAAAGAAGAACAGAAACAAGTCTTTTTTTATTTAAGATAGAGGGAAATAGATAATTGATTTATTATTTTATCAGGTCTTTGTTTCTCCAACACTTAGTAGCGTTTGTGGCTCTTAGTTCTGTATGTGGTGCTGGGGTTTGAACCTGGGTCCTTGTGCATGCCAGGCAAGCACTTCAATAGCTGAGCCACTGCTCTGGCCAGGGAAATAAGTCTTTAAGGAAGGAAGCAGCAGAGGGTAGATTTAAGGTCCATCCTAGTGGCCTGGCTGTTTCCAGGAATACATTCCTGTCATAGACAAAAGTAAATGACAACAGAAACAAAAGGCATGTCACAACCCAAAACATGTCCAACCTCAACATTTCAATTTTGAAGAGCTAAGTGTCTGATTGGGGAAGTTGTCTTATTGTCTCCATGATGTTAACAATTAGATGCTGAGTTTCGTTGTACATAATGGTCATAAGAAGAGTAAGGCAAACATTGGATTTTTCAGTCTTAAAAATTATTGTAAAAAGATGATTTGTGTATAAGGAAGATACTATTGAAAAGTCTGTGGGTGACCAGCAGTGAATGAAATAAACACTGGGAAATGCTCCATGGGAGGGGATTGGCTCAAGACCAGGCATCCGATGCCAAAACAGGAAAGTTGGCTTCAACTCATGGTCAGCCAGGACCAGAATTTTGGTATTCTGTGTCCCTTTTGCTGAGCAATTTTATTATTATAGTTCTGAAATTGTACCCATTGCTGAATACATGTGCCTCAGTGCCCCTGCTTGATTCCAGTGCGAGTGAAGCAACCTAGAGTTCAGTGGAAGGTTATCATGTTGAGATGTAAGGAAGGCAGGAAATCTCATGAAAACAGGCATTCTTCTGAAATTTCTGGCACTTCCTTTTCTGGTACTGTTTGGAAAAACTCCAAGAGCATGATTTCTACCAATATTTTATTTTGGTCTATTAGATCTCAGCTAGATCAGGGAGTCATAAAGAGAGCAGTGGGTATGGAAAATTAAAAAATATATATATGATATTGATTCCCAGTTACTCAGGAGGAAACAGTTTACCAGCAAGGGAGATGGAGAATCTCTCAAATTTTCCATGTTGTTTCAGTGAGCCCCAAGACTATCATAATATCCACAGGCATCTTTTGACAAATATCATCCCATCTTTGCCTTCAGGAATTTTACAAAGCACTACACAGAAATTTTAAAGTATATTTAAAATTGTACATGCACACAGGTACACACACACACATACACACACTAACTTGCTGTTATTACCACCATATTCACATCTTCTGATTTTCCCTAAGTTATCAACTGTTTCTGTACATGCCTTATATAATCCTGCCTAAGAATATTAGTTCTTGCCACTGATATTCCCTTCCATTTGATATGCATATATTTGATACCTACTGAGTTTGAGGTGTTTATTCTGTGCCTGATGATTACAAAGTTAAGTAAGAGTCACTTCTTGCTTTAAAATAATTTACACTCCAGTACAAAAAATAAATCATGTTGAAAGGCATCTGTGTTAAGGTGAGCTTGCTGCTCTATAAAATCCTCTCCAAATCTCAGTCAGTTGACTTAATGTTTACTTCTTGCTTCTGCTGTTTGTGGTGGTTGGGAACAGAGATCCTACCATCCAGTGGTGCTGCTGTTTGCTAACACGGTTCCCAAGGTTGTCAGGCCGGGCTGAGTCAGTGAGAAGGAGCAGAGAGGGTGGCATGTGTGATTGTGTGATGCTGGCCTAGAAGCACACGTATTACTTATGCTAGTATTCTTCTGGCTAGAATCAGCTCTGTGCCACATCTGTTTGCAAAGGAAGCTGGGAAACACATCTCAGCTCTGTTCCAAGGAGTAAGGTAAAACAGATCTGCTGAACACCTAGCCCAACTCAGCTCCAGTATGTTAATTGCAACCTGGTCCATCCTGTATTGTAGTTGAATTCCAAGAATGACATCCGTGATGACAAGGTTCGGAACTTTTCCTCACACCTCCTGGATGAGCACTTCTGTCATTTGCTGGGCCCCTTGATTGGAAACATCTGGCTTATGAACAGTTGCTTGTAAACTGTCATCCATGGGTCCAGGATCTTCCCTTCAGACAGGAGACTTGCAGTAGTAACCCACCAGAGAGCCAGGGCCCTGGGCTGTTCATCTTAGTACACCCAGGCTTAGAATGGTAGTTGGCCAATGGTGAGACTTAAGAGAATCTGCTGAACATATCCATTAATATTTTAGTGTCCTTGGGCTTTGTAAAACATCTTCTCTTTTCTTAAATAATCACCCTGTTATTTCACCTGTTTATACTCTGTATTTACCAAGTTAATCTTGGTTGTTCTAATCTAGGTTTCATTTGGGTTTTCATGACCCACTTAAAGAACAGTACACTGAATTGACCCACAACTCCAGGTGCCGTATGAGTGGAGCAGAGACCATCTAAGCTGCCAGAAACTTAAGTTAGATTCTGACTTTGCACACTAGTTATGTGATTTGGGACAAGTGACAACATATGCTTCGGTTTCCCTGTTTACTCAGATTCTTGGAAGAGGTACACACTTTGGGGCTGTGGTTTTGTGAAGTACAATTATGTACAAATTAAAATACGTTGCACAGGGCTGGATACTTGGCAAATGCCATAAGCTAATATTTTCCTTTTTCTTTACTGTATGTACTTTATTCCAGTCTCAGTCTGTATGAACTTTTAGGTTCATATATAAATTTATAGAAGATTACCCTGTCAGCATGAATACATGTGATGAGACCAAGGAATGGGTGTCTGTCTGTCTTAGGACTGTGAGAAAGGGGAAGGTAGAAAGGAGAGGTATTGGTGAGACAGGAGCATAGAGTGGGTGCCTCTTCTCTGCCTGTGCAGATTGGGGACACTCAAGTGCCTTGACACTCAAGTACCTTGCATTTCCTTGAGTTCTCCAAAATGGAAGTAGTCTCTTCCTTCTTCAAGTTTCTGTAGTACAGCTTACCTCCACCATTTTCTCTATAATCTTATCAGTAGCGATGATATCACTGGTCAGTACTTATTGTGTGCTGGTTCTTGGCCTGTTGCCGTGTGTTGGATTAGTACTCTTTAATGCATGCTTGCTTCTGGTTTTTTCTTTTAACCATTTTTACTTAATGTATAAAACATTGTTGTGTAGTGATTGTACACAGGATTCTGATTTCAGCTGAGTAGATTCCCTCTGACATCAGCAGAAGCTCTGAAGTCATTGGAATCTTTGGAAAAGAAAACTAAACTTTCAGTTACTAGTTTAGTCCAGAAAAATCAAACAGGAAATTCTATATATTCTTCAGGTTTTCTCTTCACTGAATTTTAGCACATTTCCTTTGGGTTAGGCCTAAATAAATCATAGAATAACAAGTTAGAACTGTTTGTTTTCAGTCTTTGAGAACTGAATACATTATTGTGTAGCCATTTAATTCACCACTTCTGGATTTAATTACACATTCTTTTAAAAGTCATTTAATATTAATTATAGCCACTTTTAAGTTATAGTATTTTTCATATTCATATACGCCCAAATATCCACCACTCAGACTTTTTAAAATATCAGTATTTTATCACTATTTGTATAAATTTGTGTGTGCACACACAGCAGGCGAGGGTTCTATTGCTGAGCTCTATCTCCAGCCCTGAATTTTTTTTTCTGTTTTAAGATAAAGAGATAGAAAGACAGAATCAATTTTATTGAGTTTTTCACTTGGCTTTCGTTGCTCAGACACTTTGTTGTGTACATGGTGCTGGGGTTTGAACTCGTGTACTCACACATACTAGGCAAGTGCCGTAACTGCCAGGTCACCATTCCAGCCTCCAGCCCTGAATTTTTTAAACAATAAGTTATAATGCATCCTGCTTAAGCCATCGCATATCCTTTACAGATCTTCTGCTTTCTCAAAGGATACTGAAGTCAGGATGTTTTTATACGTGTCTTTATTTTTGTCTGCATACATGTGTGCCGCTGTTTGTTATGTATGCAATCATACCATGCCATATTATGGGGTAAAAAAGAAGCAGGTGCAGCTATCATTGATATATGCCCTTTAGCAACTCATTCTTTTTCATTCCATATATGGCAATTTAGCTGTATTGCTACATATAGTTCTGAACCATTCATTTAAACTACCAAACAGTATATATTTATTTGACACTAAAAAGCCAATTGTTTATCTAATCTTAGAATATTAACTATAATCTTCGGTATCATACTTCAATCTAAACAAATATATATTCACAATAGAAAGCGTTGAGTCATTTTATTACCGTGGCGATGAAGATGCAAGTTCCTGTATGTAATGGTCTATGTAGGCTCCAAAGTATTGTTAAGCTACTTTAGAAACATCAATCATTAAGAACCAATATTTATAGCTAGCACTCACTAAGTTACCTCAAGTTTGATTATTTATTATATATTTCTCAAAAACATTTTTAAATTCTAAATTTGATATAAGCCACATATGATTTTCTAATATGAATAATATGATGGGGATTATATTCCTGATAAATAGTTGAGAAAATCCTCATCAAATATTTCAGTTTATATGGTGCTTAATGGATGAATGGAGGAAAATGTCTTGGAGTATATATAAGTGATAGTAGGCAATAGGATCTCTTTGGTAAACACGGTGACCTGGTAATACTCAAATGTATTTATCATTTCT
>PVKS010011217.1:37522-57522 GCA_004027875.1 Aplodontia rufa
GAGAGAGGGACAGTGAGAGAGAGACAGAGAAAGAGAGAAACAACTTTATTTAGTTTTTCCACATGGCCTTAGTTGCTCCAACACAGTAGTTGTGTACGTGGTGCTGGGGTTTGAATCCAGGTCCTCGTGCTTGCCAGGCAAGCGCCGAAACCGCTGAGCCACCGCTCCAGCCCCGGTGTTAGACCACTTGATGAGTGTGAGTCCCTGGGTTTCATTCCGGGTACTGCCCAAATATAAATAAATAAATAATAAAAATTAAATAAAAATAAAATAACCAAATTAAGCATTTGCTATCTTGAGTCATCTTTTCTTTAGCAACTGTGATTGCTTTTATTGTTGTTTAAGAGAGTACTAAACATTTTCATCAAGTCATAGATGGGAGAAGAAATCATTTGTCACTATCAAAGAGAAATCCTGCATTTAGCATATGCAGGTTAAGTGTACACACAATAAACGTACACATACATACACAAACCAAGTAAGTTTTTCAAAGCTATTGTTCAGTGATTCTGTTTGAGGACCCTTTCTGCTTTGTTACACTTCTACTTTTGTCCCACTTATCTTTAAAGCTTTCCCCCTGTCTTTTATGGTAAAAATAGCCAGAGAAAGTCTTTTTTGGTATTGATCTGGGAGACAGGAACCCAGGTGAATGATTTGGGCAGTGGGACACCAGGAGGTGGGGAGAACTTTTCCCGGAGAAATCATCTGGGGAGCACCCAGGAAGGACTTCCCTGTGTTTGGGAGGGGCCATGCAGCCAAGACTTTGGCTGTGTTGGTGGTGTAATTGCTGCTACCTTTGTGGGAATCATGGTAGGTAGACGCAAGCTGAGGGTGTTTTTAGATTTTAGAAGGCATTTGAAAGGCATTATTAACCTTTCCTGAAATCAGAATACCCCAGGAAGGTATTCTTAAAGAGCATATCAAATGACTTCTAATGTTTACAATATTGGAAAGATTATAATGTGACAATTAGCTATTGATAAAAAATGAAATATGAAATACCTTGACAGCTTATTACTCCTGTGTACTTCCTGTAACCATTAACATTTATCTTAAAGAAAAAGATACGAAGCCTATCTGTACCAGATGAAGCCTTGCTACTAGTAACGACAACACTTTCAAATAAAAACATACTTTTCTTGCAAACTCAGTAGACTTGGTGAAAAGATGAAAACAAAAACTCGAACCTCAAAATTCATTTAAATAAATTGTAGCTTTATTTTTTAAAAATTATTCCTTGTAAATAGCAAGTTCCCTTGACTTTAGATAACAAAATGAACTTCAGCCCTTCTGTCCTTCCTCCTTCTTAGGAAGTTACCAAATTTATTCAAGTAGCACTTTCAAGAAGAAACTTCACTATTACAAGGAAAGCAAAATTGTTTCATTGTTTCTAATGACTTACTTTGAAAGAAAATATGTTTATAAGGCTGCTATTGATTTAGTATAGTTGAAACTATGTGTATTCAATTCTGTTGACCACCAGGTATTTGACTTTAGTTATTCAACCTTTTTGAAATCTAGACTCTTTATTGAAAAGTCATATGGTTATAAAGGCATTTGGTATTTACAAATTTAAAAAAAATTAGTTAAATATACAAATTGATAACAAACTACAGAACATTTAAGATAAGTAAACACAAGTTCTAGCTTGCTGCTATGAGAGAGGCAGATGTTGCCTGGAGAAACAACAGACAGAATTCTTTGAAAATTCTGTGACTCATACATAAACTTCTAGGCTGTCACAACAAAGATAGTGGTAGGGCTGGGGATGTAGCTGAGTGGTAGAACACTTGCCTAGCACATATGATGCCCTGAATTTGATTCCAGGCACTGAAGAAAGAAAGTATTGATGCTTTTCACACTAGGACATCCTCTAGAAGCCAGGATTTTATGTAGAAAACCTGGGAATCTATAGATAATATAAAAATTCTAATTTAAAATTCACTTTTACTAGTTCTTCAATTTTATATCATTTTAATAAATATGTCTTTACTATTGTGTATAAAAATAGAAAAATCATTTCATGTGCAGTTTCAAGGGCACCGATCTCTCCAACTATGTCAGGTGATGTACTTATTCTCAAAACAAGATCCTAAAAAGTTGAAATGGAAGGAATAAAAACCTTATTTTCATAACATGGTTTTATAACCTTAGATTTATTATACCATAGTGATCAATAATTTGGCTTTTGCCCTGTATCAAGCACTTTACGTACATTAATCCTTCAAAAACAGCCAAGATTGAATTTAAATATTAGTTAAACTTTACATATGCAGAAGCTGTAGTTCAGAAGAAACATTACATAACCAAGTTCATACAGTGACATAAACATGAAACTAGTGGAGTTAAAACTTGAACCCACATTTGTCTTACTCTATCCTATATTCTTTCTGTCTGCTTCACCCCCCTTCTTTTTTTTTCTTTTTAAGAGAGAAAGAGAGAATCAATTTCATTTAGTTTTTCACCTGGCTTTTGTTGCTCTGACAATAGTGTATGGTGTATGTGGTGTTGGGGTTTGAACTTGGGTCCTTGCACAAGCCAGGCAAGCATTGTAACCGGTGAGCCACCTCTCCAGTCCGGTTTCACCCCTTTTATCCCCTATTTAGGCTTAAAGTCATATTCACATTGATTATATTACCCTACTATGATGAATATTCAAAGTTTTACAAAATGGTACTTAGTAGAATGTAGAGACAGAAATCTTGGGTATAGAGTCTCATTTTTTTTTTTTTGCGCATGTGACTTTGAAATAGATATCCTTCCTTTTGATAAAATATATGTATGCACAGGAGAAAAATATGTCTTTGATGAAAAAAGGCTTTAGGGTCCAGGACATTTTGATTCAGAGTGATTCTTTAATGCTGGAGTGATTTTTAGATAAAACAAAACCAATCAGAGAATAATTTTATTGTCAGTGATTCAGAGAAAAAAAGCCTGACAGGCTTAAGTTCTAAGGGGAAAGATCAAATCAGAAATCTATGAAGGTTTGGTTCCAGAAAAGCCAGCTGGGAATGATGGTCCACGAGCTCAAGTTACTAAGCAACAGAGCAGCAAACTGCTTGGTAACCAGATGTAGCCTGACTCACAGGCTGACTCCAAGTGACTGGGTGGCCAGATAGGAGGAGCAAAACCCATCATACATGGAAACAATCTCCTTCCAGTCATCTCTAGCCTACATGCCAAATCCCACCATTAATGAATAGTGTTTTTGACTTGACAAGATATGTGTCGTTTTCTTTGGTTCAATATATTGTAAGTAAAATGGAAGCTTAAATGAGAGGAAAGAAAATGAAAACAAGCAAATGTGCATTGGGCCAAACTTGCCTTCCTTCATCCAGTGAGGTCTTTCCTTGAATTCTCAGGCACAATCTGTTGCCATCTATTTGGCTTGTCTATCTTCTGATATCTGCTGTTTCATGTATGTGTTTTGACTGTCCCTAATAGTCAGAACCTCCATACCCATCAATCTTTATGTTCATTGTAAAGGTGCAAATGTAAACTTTATAAATCCAGTAATTATTGGTAGTTTGACCAATTAAAGAACATACCTTCCATTGCTAGACTTCTTGTGCAGTACACTCAAGGGGATCTATACACTTGATTACCATAGTGGAAAGAAGTTTCACACTCAGTGATTAACCATTTATATGGACTTTGTCACCTAGATTGTATGTGTGTGCGTGCGTGCGTGTGTGTGTGTATGTGTGTGTGTATTTTGGGTTTATACATACCTAGACTGATTTGGCATATGTTTGACTTTGGCATTCATGAATAATTTGTATATGATAAAGTCACAATAATTTGTCATTTGTGTGCATTTTAATAATATTTAACTTATACATCAGAAATAATTTATGCCTTTTGTATTTCTGAAAAATTCCTACATAAATATATTTACAGTTCTTGGAAAATCACTGAATAACTAGCTGGTTAAACTCTGATGATTAATCTTTATCTCTTAGAATTCATACTGTTAAATTATACACCAAGACCTAAGCTCATAAAAGAAATGTCAAGATTTTTAGGAGAAATTTGAAAAAACAGCTTCCATAGTTCCTTTTTTAGTATAACAATTTGGAGAAATTTTAACCAGGAGAAACTAAGCAGAACTTCTCTAAAGTAGATCTTTAGAATAACTAAAATTAAATAATACAATATCTCTTTGAAGAGTTTTATCCTAGAAATAGTATTTTCATATAAATATTTTGTCCATTTTTCAATATATACCATTTTATATTGAAGTAATTTTAAACCAACATATTTCCTTTCCATTACCTTTATGAGATAGCCCTCTGATCCAATTAGCTACTATTAAATAAAGTAACTTCCTTTTTATATTTTTTTCTTTACTTTTTTCTTTATTTTCTTACATAGCTGATTTCACATTTGTATTTATAATGCTGAGTATATATGATTGACCTTTTGAAATAAGCAACCTTCTGACTAATAAGGTTACTTTGATTATCATTTCTGCTTGTTTACTTTCTTTATGTTTATAGTATTTGTTTTACTTTCCTTTGTCTGTGCAGTGTGGTTTTTTAATGACCTTCCATTGAATGAGTGCCAAATAGAACAGCATATGATTTATGGGTAGTAATAAGTAAAACATATATGAATTGCAGGCTGATGACGCACAAGGCTGCAATTTGTATGGCTCTCCTATGAATAGAAGCAGGTTTCCTTTAATAAAGCCCCTGTATTAATAACAATAGCAGTGTCATTAATGCCATGATCTCTCCAATTTCACCTTCACAGCTTAAGGTCCATCTGTGAACCATTTGTACTGTTTTTCACTTAATATTTTTAGTAGATTTACACTTTATTTAAATGTCCATACACTTACAAAGGAAGTTTTGTATCATTACAGGAATAAATTGGAAACCAGTATCATTTATTATGCGTAGAAGATCATTGAAAAATGTATAACATAAAAGGCAAAATAGGTTTACGTTTATCTAGTTACTATAATCAGTGAAACTCTAAGCCTGGGGTCTGCTCTCTGTTTAAAATGGCACTTAGTAATGTAGACATGTGGAAGACCAATTAAGTCTTCCTCCTTAAGACAACAAGAATAACTGAAAGAGATTTGGAAAGGAAATAACCTTCTTATTATTTGATTCCACATTTGCAAATTCAATAAGCCACACCAGCTATGTCTAAAATTAGGTTGGTGGAACTTAAACCGTCTAATGTAGCAAGACAGTGGTCCCTGAACCATTGGTACTTCCAATAGGAAGAGGGACATTGGTTCTTCAAGGATTGGTCTGGCCTGATGAATTTGACTGGATGATTCCAGTTCCTGGGCAGCAAGTACAGTATTGGTACCCTGCCTTGCCACCCTATAATTGTTAATTTCCAAACTGGTAGCTGCACAGATGCAAACAAGCATAGAAGTTCCCTGAAAAAATGCCATACCTGCTTATGGAAGCTTGCAGTATCTACTTCCAAGGGGCACAGATGCTTGTATTTTAAATTAAGGAACCTCTAAGCAAACAAGTGAGAGCTGAGGTTATTAAGGACTCAAATTTTTCTACACCTCTATAATATAGCAAACTTATTTCTAGACTGGGATATTCACACTGTACTCACTATAGATTTTGCAGGCCCAGGTAAAAGGAAAAGTCAGGGCCATTTGTTAAAAAAAAATTTATAGATTTCATGATGGAATAGTAGACATGAATCCCTACACAAGACCCTTTTGGGAGTAGGAGCCCTCCTGAAGGGAACCCTGCACCTGCAGGAGATCTGACGCAAGGCTTCCGTAGCTGAGATTGTAAGCCCTGCAGATGATACCATGGTGTCCTTTGAGAACAACTTTTCTTTTAAAGGAACATCTTGACTCATCACATCTTCCTCTTTTTTTGTAATGCTAATATGGACTCCAGAGGAACATGATTTGCTCGAGAGCAAAATTAATAAATGTTTCAAGGACAGTCAGTGATATATCAGCTGTAAATGATTAAGGAGAAGCATTACCTAAAACTCACCTACATAGTTTCCTTCGCAAATAAACAATTGTGTCCATAGTAAACTAAAGGCAACATTACCTAGATATGCAAGATCATTACTGGGTATGCTCAGTATTAGCCACAGCAATATGTTATCAGCAATTGATGTTGATGTTTACCTTCCTTAAAACCATCTCATTCAATGTTAATTGTTTTCTGCCGATATCTCTCTTTTCCACTCCAATTGTCTTCATTTACAGCACCTTAAGTCACGGTGTCCCCAGTTCTATAATTAGCTCCTTGACCTTATTTCAGTATGCTGCCTATACCATGTGTGTCTGACCTCTACCCCAGCTCCATTGTCAGCGCATTTAACAAAATCTGATTCTTAACTCTCACATCCCTGGCTCCAGTTCTATATGCCATGTTCATTTTCACTTGGAAGGTCCACTCTTACCTTGAATTTAACATGTGCACAAGAATACTGTTTCCTCCTTTCTGTTCTATTTCTGTTCTTTGAGCCACAGTTTTCCTAATGAACCACCCAGAATCATCCTTGACTTCTACTTCGCTCTCCATCTACCTGGGTCTGTGGATCATTTCTTCTAATAGCTATTGCTGTTCTTTTCTTTCCCAACAGTACCATTTATTTTAGTATTTAGCCTTATGTTTGGCCTGGTTTGATAACATCCTGATTTATCTTTATGTCACCAGCCTCTTATCTTAAACGTGTCTTCCTTATACAATCTCATTAATTATTCTAAAGTTCTACTACTGTCTACAGTAGGGGTGAGCAAACCTTTGCCTCTAAAGAGTTAAACAGTAAACATTTTGAGTTTTTTGAGTTATACAGTCTCCGAAGCAACTATTCAACTTGACCATTTTAGAGCATAAGCAGCCACATATATACAAGTGAGCACGTGTGTTCTAATAAAACCTTTTAAAAATATGCTATATTTGGTCCACTAGTCATAGTTGACCAATCTGATCTATAGGTTCAAGTTTATACTTCTCAACTTGGCACTTCAGGCTCAATCAATAGTTCCAAACCTCTCTCTTCGACAGTCTCTGTCGTTCCTTGTGGGTACATCACAGCATTTCACTGTGGAGCTCAATCTGGAGCAGGGCATCTCGACCTCCACACTACAAACTGTTAGGGCAGCGAAATACTCTGTCCTGAGTGCTATCCTGTGCATTGTAAGTTAGGGGCTTTATTGGCCGCCAACAATAGGTGATAGTAATTACCATCCTGTTGTGAAAATCTAGAATGTCTCCAAACTGCTAAGTGTCCCCTGGGAGGCAAAATTGGTTGCAGTTGAGAATAGCTTTCCTAGAGAGCAAGCTTCATGAACAGAAGAACAGATTCACCTCATTCTGTCTTATGATACGGGAAAAGATCCAGAAATCTAAAGCCTAACCTGACTCTGCTGCTCACTCCCTGTGGGATTCCAGGGGATCATTTAAACTCCACAGGTCATGATTAAGTTCATCTATGAATAGAACTGTTACTAATACATGCTTCATAAAATTATTTGAAAGTTCAAATGATATATTTAACAAAAATATCTTTTTGAAAAGAATAAAGTACTATTCAAATATAATGTAAAAATAGTACTCAGAAAAAAATAGTACTCATAGGACACAGAGTGTGATCAGAGCCTATGAAATTTAGAAGCATAATTCAACTCTCATGCTGTGTCTACTCTGTGTACATTGCTGTTCAGGATGCTACTTGGGAACTGGCTTTGTTCTCAAGGATTATGATCTAGTGGGGAATCCACTATGACTACTCAAATTATAAAGCAGTAGTTATCATAACTGAGTACAAAGTGGGTTGGGAGTTTAAAGGAAAAGAGCCAGATCATTATCTGGTTGTGGGAATCACTCCATCATGCCTAAGATGGAGTAGTCACAAAGAAGTCCCAGGCATCTTCCTGAGCAAGGTCTTAGATTATCTCATTTAATATTCATGACAACTTAATTAAATTTAGATTTCATTATCAAAAGTTACAAAGAGTGTAATGGGGCCTGGAAAGCAATTTTATATGAGCAAAAAACGTAGAAGATTTCAGCAGGAGAGAACTGGAGTTAAGTATAGAGAGAAAGTGTAAGGAGATGAATTCTCATGAGGGGCAGTGTAGACGGATACGGGGACTGCATGGGTTTGGTGAGTTTGAATATCTCTGGAGAGGGAATCTTGGTGGTAGACTGGAAACAGATTTTGAAGAGTAGCTGTCTTCTCCTCTCTCTCTCCCCTTGTTCTCTCCCTCCTCCCCCAGCCAGGGATTTATATGCTTAAATGAAATGAGATCTATTTTATCTTCTTAACAGCTTTACTCCACATAAAAGGAAATGACATTTTGAGTTATTACGCCATACTAAGCTTGATAAGCACAAGTGTGTGCCTTAAATATTTTGAAGAGTTGAAATGTGAGAACTCCATCTGATTAGACCAATCTAAACCATCTTTCAGCAAGTTAATGCCCTGCTATTCCTTCCAAGATAATCCTTCTGATGTAACAGGATACACAGAGGTATTTTCATTCACATCAGATGTATTGATTCCACTGGTGACACTTGGATTCTGAAGCATGAACCAGAGGCATTATTTATGTGAGCACTGTGCTAGCGTTTTCGCTAAATGGTAAGAGTAGAATCTTAGAACCCATCCGGCAGTTCTGATGGACTGTGCACAGAAAGCTGTCTAGCTCTGAAGATAGTTTTCTCTTTTTCAAAACTAACTCACTAGGGTGAAATTCAGGAGCTAAATATCCTGTTACCCTTTCATCGATTGAAAAGATGACTTCTGTGTGTGTACTACATGCTTGCCATTTTTCTGGGGATAGAACAATGAACAAAATAGACCAAATCCTCACAGTGGAGCACATATTTTAATGGGAGAAAGGATAACATACAAATAAATGTTCCGGGGGTTAGAAAATGATAAACATAGTGAAGAAAATAGTGTAAGGGGACATAGAGTTTATGTAAGATTTTTGGGGAAGACTCTCTAAGGTGAAATTCCAGCAGATATCTGAAGATGACTGAGTGAGCTATATGATTATCTTGGTAAAGAACATTTCAGGCAGAAGAAATAACAAATGCAAAAGCCCCGAGGGAGGATGTGATTGGCATGTTTGAGGGAGGGGGTGGGTTATAGAAATGAGGTCAGGGCCATATAAATGAGTCAGATCACGAGGTATTTTTAAAGTGTATTGAGGATTTGGGATTTCTGCGTTGATAACTGTGGTGTGTCAGAGTGAAAAGGTTAGCAGTTGGAGTGTCTGCTTCAGGAAGAGGCCATATGTCTTGAGCTTTGGAAGAATCATTCTGACTCCTGTGTTGAAAATAGATGTAGAGAAGAGGTACAGACTGGGAGAACAGTTAAGAGACCATTGGAATAATCGAGTTGAAGTAATCATCTAGAATATTAAAGGTAGAAGTGATTTTAAAAATGGTCATAATTCTATGTATACTTTGAAAGCAGAGCCAGCAGAATTTGAGTACAAAGAAAAAAAAAAAACTGAGAAAGAAGAATCGAGAATGACTCCAAATTTGGCACCTTAGAAATAGAACAGAGTTGCCATTTACTAAGCTGGTAGAGAAGATTATGGGGGCAGTATATTTAGTAGAGGTGGATCAGATATTTTGTTTTAGAGATTTAGAGTAACATTTAATGTTTTACGTTTCAGATGCCTCTTATATTTCCAAATAGATATATCACTAAGTTAATTGGATGTATGAGAACAATGCTTGGAGCAGAGATTGGCATTAGAGATCAACATTTGGAAATCATTAAAATACAGTAGATATTAAAACCTATGAGTCTTGAATGCCATTGCCTGGGGATCAGGGATACGTAGAAAAAAGGTTGGTGACTGTGGGGTACTTCAAAATTCAGAAAGCAGGAAGATGAGGAGAATCAGTGGAGGAATCCATGAAAGAATGGCCAGAGGGATGAAAAAGAAAATTGAAAATAACATGTGGAAGACAACTGAGCCATGTGTTTCAAGGCGAGAGTGGTAAACTGCATTGAATGAGCTCACAGGTCAACTAAAATGAGGCCTGAGGACTGATGGTTGCATTGGCACATGGAGGGTATTTATTGGCATACAGCACCTGTGGCTTTGTTAGAGTGGTGGCGATACAAGACTGAATGGAGAGGAACACGACTAATGACCCCAGAATTTAGCAGCTTAAAACTAACTATTGTCTCATATAATAACTGAAATTATGAATCAGGGAGCATCTTCTAATGGTGGTTCTGGCACAAATGCCTGCAAGAGTGCAGTCAAGCTGTCAGGGATGGCTTATATGGGGCTGGGAGATCAGTTTCCAAGGCGATTCTGTCTATGGGCAGCTTTGTTTTTCACTAACTATTTTCAGAAGATGTTGGTTCCTCAGTGCATAGGTTTCTCCAAATGGCTGAGTGTCCTTGTGATAAGAACCAGTGTGAGTAACGCGAAAGAGGCTGTTTGAGTCAACTTTTATTTATCACTTTACCCAATACACCTGACAAGAACACGTAGAAGAGGAAATTTGTTTTGTCTGATGGTTTTAGAGATTTAGTCTGTGGTCAACCAACTTCATTGCTAATGACCCAAGGTAAGGCAGAACATCATGACAGAAGGTATGGCACAGGAAAGTAGCTCAGGATGTGGCAATTAGGAAGCAGAGAAAGCTCTACTCCCCGGGGACAAAATACAAACCCCAAAGACACTCCACCAGTGATATACTTCCTCTACCCACACCCTATCTGCCTATAGTTACCACCCAGTTAACCCACATAAGTGGATTAATCCACTCTCATAACCATTAATCCAGCTCTCATAATCATTTCATCTTGAACATTTTTGCATTATCTCACACATGAGCTTTTGAGGGACCCCTCATATTTAAACCATAAGAGTAATCAAGGAAGAAGTCATAATGACTTCTTTGGACCTAGACATGGAAGTGACACACAATCACTGTCCCTTATTCTACAGGCTGCACAATCAGTCCTGATACAGTGAGAGAGACAACTACTCAGAGGTATGACTATTAGGAGATGAAAACCTTCTAGTCAAGTGAATTCATCAAATATGCTTAAGAGATGATGGGATAAGTTGAGGATATAGTCAACTTGAAGTTTTGCTGTAAAGTAAGGTGGAGGGGATAGGGGAAAATTGGAATAATGGTTGTGGGTCAACGGTATGTTGCTAATTATAGATTTTACAATGTGTTTCTATGATTTTAAGAAAAGACTCATAGGAAGAAGGATATTTTATCATCAGAGATTAGAAAGAATTATAGGAGAATTCAAAGATGGGGGTGGAGAGGAATGTCAAGTATCAGTGCATAAGCAAAGGAGGTGCTCTGGCAACGGAGGTGCCCTTAATGAGAGCAATGATTCTTCAGTCATCATAATATTGAACAACGGTAGAGTCTAGGGGTGTGGAAGGCCAGTAGATTGGTAAATTTGGCTGCAGGAGTGTATGAAAAGTCTCTTAATAGCTTCTACTTGTTCATAAACTAATAAGCTAATCAGTTTAAGAAGAGAAAGACAGGGGCTGGAATGGTGGCTCAGCTTTTGGGGCACTTGCCTTGCAAGTGCAAGGATGTGAGTTCGAGCCCCAGCACCATGTACATAATGAAGTGCTGGAGCAACTGAGGCCACATGAAAAACTAAGTAAATTTGATTTTCTCTTTCTCCCTCTCACTGTCCCTCTCTCTTAAAAAAAAAAAAAACAGAAGAGAAAGACATGAGATCTTGGAGGTCTAAAGGGAGGCAAGAGGATGTGATGTGACTGATCAGCATAGGATGAGAGAACACATTGTCTAGAGAAATGGAACATTTCCCAGCAACACTAAGGATACACTTTATTTATTTTTTTAGGGCTTGATAGCTTTATTTTTTTATTTCAGTAATTTTTTATTAGATGACTATAGAGATACAATTGAGGGGAAAACATTATCAAACATTCAAGGACCAATGTATATGTACTTAGTTATCCAGGGCTAATGCCATATCATGGATGCCCAGCTTGGGTTCCCCCTATTACTGTTTCCCCCAGAAGAACTCCTGAGTTAAATGGATATCTTGTGGAGGGCAGAGATCTCCTTCTGAGATGATTCCCCTATATTCCCACCCTCCAGTCTCCTAGAAGTTCTTCCTATACCCTCCCCAGCATCCCCCTCCCTACACCTCCAAGTATCCTAGGGAGTCATCTCCCTGTTGCCTTGAGAATCATACAATTTGAAGTTATTATTAGCTTAGCCGTCTAACATACTGCTTCCCCATGTATTCTAGCATCCACAGATGAGAAATACCATTCGGCCCTTGAGTCTCTGAGATTGGGATACTTCACTTAGCATAATTCTTTCCATCTCCATCCATTTGGCTGCAAAAGCCATAATATCGCCTTCTTTAATGGCCAAGTAGTATTCCATTGTATATTAGTACCAAAGTTTTTGTATCCACTCTTTGAGTGAGGGGCATCTAGGTTGGTTCCATAGTCTAGCTATAGTAAATTGAGCTGCTATAAACATTGATGAAGCCATAACACTATAATACGCTGATTCTAACTCTTTTGGGAAAATACCCAGGAATGAGATAGCTGGGTCATAAGGTGGTTCCATGCTTAATTTTTTGAGGATTCTCCACACTGATTTCCAGAGTGGCTGAACCATTTGTAGTCCCACCAGCAGTGTAACAGTGTTCCTCTTTTCCTGCAGCCCCTCCAGCATCTGTTGTTGTTAGAATTTTTCATTTTTGCCACTCTAACAGGAGTGAGGTGGTATCTCATTGAAGTTTTGATTTGCATTTCCCTTATAGCTAATGATGTAGACCATTTTCTCATATATTTATGGGTTTTCTGGACTTCCTCTGGTGGGAAGTTTCTTTTAAGATCCATAGCCCATTTACTGATTGGATTATTTGTGGTTTTGGTGTTTAGTTTCTTCAGTTCCTTGTGTATTCTGGATATTAGCCCTCTGTCCGAGGTGTAGCAGGCAAAGGTTTTCTCCCATTCTGTAGGTTCTTTCATGATGCTCTTGACTAGCTCTTTAGCTGTGCAGAAACACTTTAGTTTAATTGCATCCCATTCATTTATTCTTGACTTTACTGCTTGAGCCATGGGAGTTTTGTTGAGGAATGCACTGCCGACTCCTATGTCCTGTAGTGTTGACCCTACTTCTTTTCCTAGTAAGTTTAAAGTTGTTGGCTTAATATCCAGATCTTTGACCCATTTTGATTTAATTTTTGTGCAGGGTGAAAGATAAGAATCCAGCTTTAGTTGTCTACACATGGCAGTCCAATTTGTCCAACACTAAGGAAGCACTTTAAACCAGTAGTTATAAATTTATAATTGCTATGGTTGTGTTTTTCCTCAACCATCATGGAGTGCATAGGTGTAAATGCAGAGTTGAGAAAAGAGTAGATTTAACTGAGGTGAGATATTACAGTCATGTCTTAGCTGAAAAATGTGCAAAGAAAGGGTCATGATGTGTGATCCCATATTTATTCTAAGGCTGCTAAGGAAACGAGGACACAAAGTTAGAGTCAGTAAAGAACCGTAAAGTGAATGGAAAATTGGAGGAGTCACAGTGCTGGAGAGAATGAGCTAGAAAAAGAGAAGGTATCCAGAGAAGCTTAAAAGTTATTATTGAGTAAGCTATTTGTAGTGGTGCAGCATTGCGTCTCAGTATGAATGTGAGGTGCTGAGGTGCAATTGTGGATAAGATCACCTGAAGTGAGATCAAGGGACTAGGAGACCATGGGAGGCAATGATAATCATTATACAACATGTCAGAGTTTGTGTTGAGAGAGATATTGTTAGAATCTTTAGGTGCAGAGAAGGAGGGACTGGAGATGCATGGAAGACTGGGACCTAGAAAAACATAGTCTAACAGCAAGGGTTTCAAGGATGCTTCAGGGCAAATGAGAGATCATGGTCTGGAAGTAGCAGAAAAGAACAAGAAAGACACCCACTGATCCTTTGGGAGCAATGGTATGAAATTATGGAACGGAAATTAGCTACTATATTAGAGCCCAGAAAGGAGATCAGTGCTCTGAATGGGCAGCAGGAATGTTAGAGTAAGAAGGTACAGGAGACAGAGAATACCAATGATTTTAGTAATGCCAGAATGTGACTGCTAGAAGTCACTCGGAAGAATTTATGGGGTTGGAAGAAAGCTGGGGACTTTAGTCAGAATAAGGGAAGGGATGTATAAAATCAGCTGGTGATAAGAAACAATCCAGAAGTCAGGGGCTTCTTGGGATGATGATATGTTAAAGACAGGAACCTGGTATGAGACCATGTAGTCAGAGGCAAAAACAAACACTTCTTCTGGGTTGGTCCATTTCTTGGGTCTGTTTGTTTCATTTAATTAGAGGTACTACAGAACAGCCATGATGCATTGGTAGGAATGGTGGGGCACGGCAGTGAGAATTGGGCCCTTCAAGTGTGCCCAGCAGTCTGCATGTCAATATTTTTGTCTGAGAAACTTACGGTCTTCCCACCTCTGTACCATATACATTTTATGCTGCAGAGAATGAGATACATGACACAAGGTGCAGAGAGAAGACTGGCAAATTGCTGGCTTACAAATTGATGGCCCTGGGAAAGATTTTTATACCTGAATTACAATTTCTTCCCCTAATTCAGACACAGATTTTTTTTTTTTTAAGAAAGAGGAGACAGTGAGGTAGAGAGAAGACAGAATCAATTTTTATTTAGTCTTTCACATGGCTTTCATTGCTCTGAGACTTCATTGTGTACGTGGTGCTGGGGTTTGAACTCGTGTACTTGTGCATGCCAGGCAAGCCCAGTAACCGCTGAGCCACCGCTCCAACCCCCAGAATTCTTTCTTATAATGTGTAAGACTAGATACTGGGGAAGTAGAAAAAATATTTTGAAAAAATATATATTGTGCTTCCCATACCAGTTTATCCACATAATTATAACAATGTTATTACTTTGAGTAAGTGGGTTTTATGTGGTAGTATAAAATATTTTAAAATTAAGATGATAAGACTATGCTATATCTTAACATGTATACTGGAATTTTTCATTATCATAATTGTAAATGAAAGAAGCATGAAGTGGACAGAAGAGATTTCTCTTTGGAATTTGAATTGTTGATTTGTATTGCCTGCTTGTGGATTTACGTTATGTGAGCTGGCTGGCTGTTATTCGGAAATATGATCTCTGCGTCTTAGAAAAGCCATGTGCCCTGCAAAGCAGCATGTACAAACTCCCCCACCCTCAAGGAAAAGGGCGAGCCCTGGCACCTTTTAACCTGTAAGGATTATATAGTTCTTGCTGTGATTGATTGATTGGCTTCTCTTCAAGAAATGTTCCTGGTACACGTTTTATGTTCTAACAGAGCCAGGGCTTTGCTGAACAGCACGTCATTCCTGTGAAGATGTGGGCATGCTTCTGTGCATTCGCTCTTGTAGCCTTGGAGGCAGATTTCAACACTCTGTCCAGAATTGGCTAGAACATGCCTGTCACTCCCAGCTGACTCTGATGACGTTCTTGCCAACGTAGATTTACATCAACACAGTTCTTTACTGGAAAAAAGCTCATTCAAAATACACAGGGTGGCCCATTTAAAAGAGGCATAGCATCAATTTGAAGAGGAATGCATTTTAAGAGAAGTACTATAAGAAAAACACTGTCAGTGGAAGGCTCCACAGAGCAGACAATTACAACGAGCCTCACCCAAGGAGGCTGCCCACCCAGAAATTGTCATAAGCTCTAACTTCCTCTTTTTCTTTTCTGGCCCTGAGGATGGAACCCAGGGCCTCTCTACCACTGCGATAGATTCCCAGCCATCTTTTATTTTTACTTTAAGACTGGGTCTCACTGATTTTCCTCCTCAGCCTCTGGAGTAGCTGGGATTATAGGCATGTGCCATCATCACTGGCCCCAAGCTCTAACTTATAAAGAGTGGCTTATCCTTAAAAGAAAATCCATCCATTCTAGACCTTCCCTTTCAGCACACTGGGTATGTAGGTATTTTTAAGCTCTATTTTCCTGTCTATTCAATTGCAACACCATATTCATTAAAGGAAGCATGGGAATGAGAGCTGATGAGATTCAGATTCACTATGATGTGACAACATTGTTTTTTACCTGCTCAAATCTTGGTTTGATAATTCAGTGGAAATGTATGTATTTTCTCCTTTGCATGAAATCTTTTGGCATGTATCCATCTTATTTTTGACTCATCCTCAAAGTCCTAATGAATGTTTGGGATAGACGTATTACTCAGATGTCTGCAGACAGGAAACCAGGCACTCAGAAATAAAACCTGTTACCATAGCTATCCAGAAAAAAAAAATACAAAGCTGCCTTTGCTGTACAAAAGAAAGATTGAATATCAGTGGCATATGACCTGTGATTAATATTATTATGCCCCCATACTACTCACCTTTCATTTTCGTCATCTGGCCTATTTCGACTCATTACAGTAATGGACACAACATGGGTTTATAATTCTACCTGTTCTCTCAAGACAACCAGCAGGACTGTCAATGACACATGCTTTGATCTGTCTGCTTTTAAATCTCTTAAGCAGGGCAGCTCTAGAAGCTTCCTCTCAGAAGATTTTACGATCCTAACAGACCTTGTCATGAGTTCTATATTTACTCTTGTTTGAACACATCAAAGTCAGGCTTTACACTAGGGGCCACCTGAAAAGTTAAGGCCATCATCTTCTTGTAAGCAATGTGTTATTGAAATACCTAGCAATAGGGCTGGAGTGGTGGCTTAGCGGTTTTGGCCTTTGCCTGGCATGCACGGGTACATGGGTTCAAACCCCAGCACCACATACACAATGAAGTGTGTGAGCAATAAAAGTCCATGAGAAACTAAATAAAACTGATTCTGTCTTTCCCTCTCTCACGCTGTCCCTCTCTCTTTCTAAAAAAAAAAAAGAAAAAGAAAAAGAAAAAAGGAAATACCTAGCAATAAGGAAGGGGGATGTTTAAATGATCAAGAGTTGTAGGCTATATTATAGCAATGTTGAAAAATTTCCCCTGTTGCATTTTATCTACAATTAATAGTGTGGTCAAATCTCCAAAGTATTCTCTGTTGCCTAGCACATCAGGGAAGAAAATATGTAGGAATAAGAGAAAGAAGTTATTCCCTGTGTGTTAACATATAACATCCATGCTTAGTGCATTTGAGTGGAGAGGCAACATTGTAAAGAGATGGCTTTACAGGTCAAGCAGATGGTAGGATCGTTCAGAATCTGAGCTGGCATCAGAGAAGTTTACGAAAGAAACAACTGAAGCACATACTCAAACATTGTTCACGAAGGAGGAACTGTTGATTAATAAGCTGACATTAAGAATTCAAATTACGTTATTTAGTTGGCTAACAGCATCCTGTCTGAATGTCTGTCTGTCTTTTCTGCGGGTTTCACGCTCACAAAACAATCTCCTGCTTGTTGTTTTCATTGTCATATAGCATTCGCTGCTGAGTCCTATAAAGCAAAGTACAGGGTCAGGCTTCTGGACATAACGATGATCTAAGCAATGATTGCCCTGCTCAATGAAAAGAAATAAATTGGAATTTGGATTCTGTTCAAGAGTCATGAGCTTGTACAATATGAGTCTGCTTCTGAGAGAAGAAACTAGTTTCATGGGCTGACTTATTCCAGTTTCTGAGTCTACAAAGAATAATGCCAATTTATGACCCTTGTAATTCCTCTAAGATATTGTCAGCTTTCAAGACCTTTTGGAAAATAAATCTGTCAATCATCCTAGACAAATATCTTTTCAACTGCCGTGCTCTGAACTACCAGAATTTGTGACAGGACTAAATACACATTTTGGAACTGTGATCACAGCAAATATGAGGAAAATTTATGTCAGTTCTTTCCCTTAATGGAAAGTGTCTGGTGAAACAACCATGCATTGTGTATTGAAAGTCATTTCTGATACGTCTAACATTTAGCCAGAATGTGATTGGTTGTTTTGGTTTTCCGATGATGTGATGTTGGTCTATAGTTCTCAGAAGCATGCTGGAAATATGTTCAGTACTTAGAAGCAGTGTTTGGAATTTTCTGGACTTCACATTCTCCCTTCTAACCCTTTCTCAGATCCAGTAGCATAGAGGGCATACTGAAACACTACAGCTTTCACCTCAGAAAGTTTTATCTTTAGGTAGTTTTGGATTTTAATAGGAGTTTAACAAGACAGAAAGGTCTTCCCATCCGAAGTCCATGAGTCTCACTGTGGATTACAGAAGTGTAGAAAATGGTTCAGCGCAACCACCTCAGTAACTGTGGCAGTGCCAGCAGAAGGGATAACTCCCACAAGCGCTGTAAAGCAAAGTGGTGTCTTCCTCAGTATGTAGGGTTCCATGAAGTTACCTTGAGTGTTACAATTGTGACAAAAATAAATAAATAAAAGCATATGATATGAGTGAGGCTTACACCTACAGTTTGGGAGGCCAGTAGCTCCAAATCAGGGCATCAGTAGGGCAGCACTTGCTCGAAGGTTCTAGGGGAGAATTTCTTCCACTTTCTGGTGGCTGCCAGCTTCCTTGTTTTGTGAATATTGCTCCAGGCTCTGCCTCTGTCTTCACTTATTCTCTGCTCCCTGTGGTTCTTTTGATTGTCAGGTATAGGACACATGGATAAATGTCCCATCTGGATAAGGCAAGATGATCTCCTCATCTCAAGATTCTTTGGGCATGTCTCTGGGGGCTGCTGTTTGGCCTACTATGTGTCTAAAGATGTGCTTATAACAGTCACTGAGAAAGTCACCCAGGCAGCAGGAAGTTTAGATCATGCCCACCAGGACAATACGTTCTGATGTCTCCAACAGCTCTTGAGGATTCCATCTTGAATAACTAAGGCTGATGAGGTTTCTAAGGGTGAAGAGCCGAGAACATCAGGTATTCTTTAAGTGGGTCACTTGTCAAGGTCACTGTGTGTATAGTCATACTGTGTTGCTGTTACTTACAAAGGCTCTGGAAATGGGTGAGAGAAAGAGAAATGGACTCTATTAATCTTATGTTTAATTCTCCTGAGAAATGAAAGAGGGAAAACTGGAAGCTCAGCAGATTTAGAAAGAGGAATGGTAGATTTTCCCCCCAGTGTTTATGAAGGTTTGATCTGAGTGAATAAAATTGAAATTAGCATTTTTAAACCAGGAGTTTAGTAGATGTTATGGTAAAAAAGTTCTTCTAAAACATCACCAGAGTAACTATTCTTTATTTTTATTTTTTATATTTTTTTGGTCCTAAGAATTGAACCCAGAGGGACTTAACCACTGAGGAACATCCCAGCTCTTTTGTTATTATTATTTTTAGTTGTGAATGAACAGAATACTTTTATTTTATTCATTTGTTTTTATGTAGTGCTAAGGATGGAACTCAGTGCCTTGCACATGGTAGGCAAGTGCTCTGCTATTGAACTACAACCCCAGCCCCAGAGTAACTATTCTTAACTTTGTCTGGCACAACTTTGCAAAATTTTAATATGTATTTAATAACTATAATAAGAATATTGATAACACTTATTGAGTAATTGGTATGTGATTAACACAAAGCTAGGTATTTCTGGGAGTTATTTTATATAATTCAGTCTCACTATAAAATCCAAAAGTTTTATCTGTACAATATGTTTCTACTAGTGCAATCATGGGTCCAAAGTTTTGTTAATTTAAACTATTTAATGGGGGGCTGGAGTGGTTGCTCAGTGGTTATGGCACTTGCCTAGCACGTGCAAGGACCCGGCTTTGAACCCCAGCCCCACATGCACAACCAAGTGTTGGAGCAATAAAAACCAGATTAAAAACCTGAACAAAATTGATTCTGTCTGTCTCTCACTGTTACTCTGACTCTTTTAAATAAATAAATAAATAAATAAATAAATAAAATATTTACGATCTGGGCAAATTGGCCTGTTGCACTATTCCGCTGTAAACAGTGCTTCAGAAGGTCTACTGCTTTCTCATAAATACTTTAACCATCTCTGGGTATGCTTGACTTTTATTATTCATTATTATTATGGGTAAATGATAATACCTATTATTATTTTATGTTTTTTGGG
>PVKS010011218.1:0-57410 GCA_004027875.1 Aplodontia rufa
ACATCCTTGTACTTAATCCATAAGAAAAAGATCACTTCAGAAAACACTATCTCCTCCACACCATTTTATTCTGGTTTTTATTTTACCAAGTCATAGTTACTTAACAATGAAAACTGAAGCTTTCATTAAAAAAAAAAAAAAATCATCACCCATTGCTACCCAGCAAGCCAGTGTTTGAAATGGAAGAAAGTTGAGCTGCCCTGGTGGAAGAAATCAAGTAGAGTTCCATTTTTCAGGGATATAAGGGACATCTGTGTGTAGTTCTGCAGAACAGAGTTTGAATTCCCATGATCTATACTCAGTTCATTCCACACTCCTATTACTTAAGCACCTCCTGTACTAAATACAAGTAACCACTATCTTAGTGTTTTTCCAAAGTTATTTATAATGAATATCAAGGTATAATATTATGCTTTTTCCCTAAATTTTGACACAAATATAAATATTTACCTGACACTTCTGGTGCTCATACATTGCAGACTTTGGTTTCAGAAATAAGTAGTAATATTGCATAAGAATCAGGCTCAAACTCTGGCTTAAATATTTGTGATATCAGTAGGAGCATTTTCAATGAATAATCTCACAGTCATTGAAAAGGCACTAGAATTATTTAAAGTTCAACCTTTCACCTCAGACATGTTGGGTTTCATACAGAACAAAAATTGTCTATAAGTAAATGAAGTATAAAATTATTTATACATTTTACATAAATGTAAAATACATTGAAAAGACTTTCAGCAACAACTTTTTTTTCTCAATTTTCTTACTAGTGCATTATAGTTTTACATAATCATTAGTTGTCACATATTCCTGGATGCACACAAATCAGCAATTTGTTCAGTATCCCCCCATATCCCTCAACCTCCCTCCTCCCATCCCCTGATCCCTTGCCCGTCTTCTGGTTCCTATATTGTTCTTAAAAAACCCAAATGCAGTGACATAATTCTTGTACCTATGAAAAATCTTTTTTATA
Organism: Aplodontia rufa; assembly: GCA_004027875.1. NCBI lineage: Eukaryota > Metazoa > Chordata > Mammalia > Rodentia > Aplodontiidae > Aplodontia > Aplodontia rufa. The sequence goes on from PVKS010011218.1 coordinate 974, forward strand.
TGGCTACAGTATATTCAGTGATATTTATAACAGCTTGGAATGTACTTTGCTTTATCTCAGTTCCAACATTTCCCCTTCTCCTCACTTATCATTCTTTGTTATTCTTCAAAATTTCTGACAATAGGATTAAACATTTACATATTTGTAGAGGTATGCAGCATAGCTTGTTCAAATATCTTATGACATATTTTGCAAACTGTATCTCACAAATATTAACATTTGGCATTTTTGTTCTATGGATCTAATACATGAGTTTGTCTACCTTACTCCCAAGCCTTGGTTTAGGTCCAGCCTCCACAAATGAGGGAAACCATTTGGCCCTTGATTCTTTAGATTTGGCTAACTTCGCTCAGCATGATTTTTTCCAATGCCATACATATGTACCTTCAACACATGCAATATCATTGTTTCTAACAGCTGAGTAGAACTCCATTGTATATACATATCAGAGCTTTAGGATCCATTCATCCAGTAAGGGGCATCTAGGTTGGGTCCATAATCTAGCTGTTGTAAATTGAGCTGCTATGAACATGGATTTTGCTGTGTCACTGTAATGTGCTGATTCTAACTCCTCTGGGAAAATACCCAGAAGAAGGATGGCTGGGTCATATGGTGGATCCAACCCGAATTTTTTTGAGAAGTCTCCACACCGATTTCCAGAGCAGCTGGACCAGTCTGCAATTCCACCAACAGTGTGCTAGTATTCCTATCTCCACACACAACCTCTCAGCATTTGTTATTTTATGTATTCTTCATATTTGCCAGTCTGACGGGGGTGAAGAGAAATCTTAATGTAGTTTTGATTTGCATTTCTGATTGCCAGTAATTTAGAACACTTTCTCATGTATTCATGGGTCTGCTCAATGCCCTCTGTTGAGAAGTTAATGTTGAGCTCTCTGGCCCATTTATTGATTCGATTGTTTGTGTTTTTGTTATTCAGTTTTTTGAGATCTTTGTACATTTTGGACATTAGTTCCCTTAAGAGGGATCACAGGCCATGATTCTCTTTCATTCTGTAGGTTGTCTCTTGACTGTTTTGACTATTTCCTTGGCTGTACAGAAATTTTTAGGTTAATGGCATCCCACTCATTGATTTTTGACTAATTCTTTCACTTTAGGAGTCTTGTTGAGGAAGTTGTTGCCAACTCCCATATGCTGAGGTGTTGGTCCTAATTTTTCTTCTAGCAGTTGTATGGTAGCTGGTTTAATTCCTAATTCCTTAGCCCATTTAGATTTGATTTTTGTGCAAGGCAAGAGATAAAGATCTAATTTCAATTTTCTTCAAGAAGCTGTCCAGTTCGTCCAACACTATTTGTTGAATAGGCTGTCTCTACTCCATGTTATATTTTGCCCCCTTTGTCAAAGATCAGATGTTTAAAGACTTGTGGGTTTGTCTCAGAGCCTTCTATTCTATTCGCCTTCATTCCTATTTTGATAGCAGTACCATGCTGTTTTTAATAATACAGCTCTACTGTGTAATTTTAGATCTGGTATTGCAACAAAACCACCTGTTTCGTCTTTCTTGCTTAGTAATGTCTTGGCTATTCTGGGATTCTTGTTGTTCCATATGAATTTGAGAATTGCTTTTTCTATATCTACAAAGAATGACATTGGAATCTTGATGGGGATTGCATTGAATCTGTACAGTGCTTTTGGCAGAATGGCCATTTTAATTATATTAATTCTGCCTAACCAAGAGCACAGAACATTTTCCATCTTCTCTGCAATTTCTGTTTTCAGTGTTCAATAATTTTCCTTATAGAAGTCTTTTACTTCTCTTGTTAGATTAATTCCCAAGTATTTTATTCTTTTAGAGGATACTGTAAATGGGATCGATTTCCTAATTTCTTCTTCTGCCCATATACTGTTGGCATATAGGAATGCTATTGATTTATGGGTGTTGATCTTGTAGCCTGCTTCTTTGCCAAATTTATTAGCTCTAGCAATTTTCTGGTGGAGTCTTTTGGATCTTCCAGATATAGGATCACGTCATTAGCAAAAAGGGATAGTTGGACTTTCTCCCCTATTCTTATCCTTTTGATTTCCTCCTCTTGCCTGATTGCTCCAGCCAGGGTCTTGAGGACTATATTGAATAAAAGTAGTGAAAGCGGGTAACCTTGTCTTGTTCCCGAGTTCAGCAGAAATGCAACCTTTCTCCATTTAGTATTACACTAGCTGAGGCTTTAGCATATATGGCCTTTACAAAGTTAAGTCCTTTTGATCCCTATTTGCTCTAGAGTTTTGAGCATAAATGGGTGCTGGATTTCATCAAAGGCCTTTTTGGCATCTATTGAGATGATCATATAGTTTTTGTCCTTAACTTTAAGTGATGAATCACATTCATTGATTTGCATATGTTGAACCAGCCTTGCAGACCTAGAATGAAGCCCAATTGATCATGATGAATTATCTTCTTGATGTGTTTTTGAATGTGGTTTGCAAGAACCTTATTAAGGAGAGAGTTTTGCACAGATATTCATGAGGAATATTGGTCTGTTTTTTTTGTGTGTCTTTGTTGGATTTTGGTATCAGAGTTATGGTTGCATCATAAAAAGTGTTTGGGAAAGTTGCCTCTTTCAATTTCTTGGAATATTTTAATAAGGAGAGGTTTTAGCACTTCTCCAAAGGTATGGTAAAACTCCACAGGGTTTCTCTTCTTTAAAAGAGTTTTAATTGTGTACGAATTTCAGTGCCCGTTATTAGGCTGTTTAGGAATTCGTTGTCATCCTATGTCAATTTGGGAATGTCATATGTGTCTAGAAATTTGTCCATGTCATCCAGACTATCTGATTTAGAGTATAGTTTTTCAAAATACATTCTGATAATCTGATTTCAAGGGGTCACTGGTGATTAACCCCTTTTCAATGGTGACTTTGTTGATTTGCTTTGATTCTCTTAGATTAGCTATGGGTCTGTCAATTTTTCAAAGAACTAGCTCTTTGTTTCATCAGTTCTTTTTGTTTTTTATTCTCAATTTCATTAATTTCAGCTTTGATCTTAAATATTCCCTACCTCCTGCTGGCTTTGGGACCAGACTGTTTTTCCTTTTGTAGAGATTTGCATTGGAGCATAAGCTTATTTGTTAAGGATCTCTCCTGGTTCTTAATGTAGACACTCAGTGCAATAAATTTTCCCCTTAAGAATGCTTTCATGTCTCTCCACATATGTGTTTTATTCCATGGTTTCTGCTGTTAATTATTAGGGTCATGGCATCGTGGTCTGATAAGATACATGAAATAATATCTTTGCTGAGATTTCTTTGTGAACTATAATATGATCTATTTTGGCGAAGGATCCATGTGCTGCTAAGAAGGTATACTCTGCCAATTTAGGGTGGAATATTCTGTGGATGTCTGCTATGTCTGTTTGAATTATGGTGTTGTTGAGACTTGAGATCTCTTAATTTTTTTTTTTGCTTTGATGATCTGTCTGTTGGTGTTAGAGGAGTGTTAAAGTCTCCCAGTACTATTGTGTTGAGGTCCATAAGTGGTTTTATATTTTGAAGTAATGTTTCCACATATTTGGGGGCATTGGAGTTTGGAGAGTATATATTTACTATGGTTATTTCTTCCTGTTGTATCTATTGTTCACTTTACTAGAATGAAGTGGCCTTCTTTATCGCTTGATTAATTTATATTTGAAATTCACTTTGTCGGATGTAAGAATTGCAACTCCAGCTTGCTTTCTTCGGTCATATGCCTGGTATATTTTTTTCTATCCTTTCACCCTTAATCTGTGGGTGTCATTGGCTGTAAGGTGGGTTTCCTTTAAGCAGAATATTGTTGTATTTTGATTTTTGATCCAATCTTCTAGTGCACCTTTTGATTGGTGCACTGAAACCATTCACATTCAGTGTTAGAATTGTTGTGTGGTTGTGGTTCATATTCATTGTGTTTTATTAGTAAGTTCTGTGCTGTCTTAGTTGTCTATAGATAGTATGTATCTTTATTGAATTTGTCTTTTTGGGATTAAGGAATGTTAGCTTCTTCTATCTGAAGTTTTTCTTTGAGGATTCTTTGTAATGCTATCTTTCTGTTCATGAATGCTGCAAGTTTGTTCTTATCATGAAAAGTTATTTTCTCCTCAAATTTGAAGCTGAGTTTTGGTAGGTATAGTACTCTTGGCTGCATGTTGTGTTCATTCAGGTGTTGAAAGATCTCTTCCATGATTTTCTTGCTTCCAGAGTCTGAACTGAAATGTCAGATGTGATGCTTATTGGTTTGTCTCTGAATGTGATTTGGTGTTTCTCCCTTGCTGCTTTCAATATTCTTTCCTTGATTTCCCTGTTGTACATTTTTTAATATGATGTCTTAGTGAGCTTCTCCTTTGATTAGGCCTATTCCCAATAGTCCTGTAAGCTTCCTGGATGAGCACATCTATTTTTGTATAGGCAAAATTTCCCTTAGCAATTTCCTTGAGAATGTTCCTTATCCCATTCATGTGTTTCAATTTCTTCCTGTAGCCCAATTACTCTTAGATTGTTTCTCATTTCATCCCAGATATTCTTAAGATTCTGTTCGTGTTCTGTGAGATTTTCATTTCTCATCCATGCACTCTAGCTTGCTCAGCCTGTCCTCATTGTCAGAAGTTCTTTCTTCAAGACCTGAAGTTGTTTTCTATAGTAGTCTATTATTAAATTCTTCCATGGTTCCTCTCATGTCATTGATTGCAGATTTTAGCTCTGCTATTTCCTTTTTGAGTATATCTATTTCTTTGATAATAGAGTTTTTCATCTCTAGAGTTTTCCCACTTAGTCCCTTCATTACATCTTCTTTTATCTCATTGTTCCTTTTAGTAATCAGATCATTGATAATATTCAAGGTTTTCATCTCATTTCATCTCATGCCCTATCCATGGCATCCTTTTTAGGGGAGTTTTGGGTTTGAGGTGAACCTCTCCTTGTTTGATTATTTTTGAAGAGCTTCTTCTGAATCTCTGAATTGAGATTTCCTGTGGGGAAGGTAGGCAGTTCTCCAGGCAGTTTTTCCTTTGAAGTCAAAGGGTCAGATCAGCTACCACCTCTTTGATGATCACCTTCTTCCAGATGCTGTTTCTGCCTGTGTCCTTGTGTTACTCTACCTTTTGGTTCCAGGCTCAAGGTTGAAAATCTGAACCAAATGAAATTCAGGGCATCAGGTAAGTGGTGCTGCTCCAGGCTGGTGATCCTGAGCGTCCTACTGGTAGTGTCCTGAGCACCTTCCAGTGGGACTCAAACAGGCCCCAACAGAATGCAGGGCATCAGGTAGGTGAGCTCCTCTAGGTAGGGAACCTCCCCTGTTGGTCCTGAGCAGGGCTTCGCTGGACAGGGGTCCAACTGGTCATGTCCTGAGTGCCTTCTGGCATAATTCAAATAGTCCCTAACAGGAACACTGGGTGTCAGGCAGGCGGGGCTGTTCCAGGAGGGGAACCTCCCCTGGTTGGTCCTGAGCAGGGGCTCTTCTGGCCAGGGGTCCTACCAGTCTAACAATTTTTGTTTCATTTAGATCATCAAGATATTTCCTTAAGCCAGTTATTAAAGATATAGTCCATGTTCTTACACTATTGATAAGTATCAGGTTTTATAAAATTTGTGTATATTTTATACCTCTAAAAGTGTGCTTATTGTCAGCTAGCATGACAACATTCTTACTAGCAATAATGTTGTGGCTCAAAAAGCAAAGCTTATTCAGTTAGCTATTTGTCTTACCTAAAAACACACATACTATAAGAACTTTCATGGGAAACCCCTGTAGGAAGTTATTTGTTAATATCAATAGTTAGAAAAGTATTACTTTCCACTTCTTAAAAATCTAAGCTTTCAGAGTAAGGATATTTACAGCAATTGTGTTTTTATGTGGGATAGAAATAATAGTGTATATATTAGATTATAATTGCATTCTAAAGATTTGAAACTGAATATAAGATGCAGTTGCTGCTTCGTTAGTATTTACTTATTGAAAGAATTAAAGTTTATAAATTCTTATTTTACCAAGATGTCAAAAGTTTCATATTTCTTTGATGCAATTGGTGCCACGTATTTCACTGAGACCAAAATGTTGCATGTGGTTTGTCCCTTTTCCCATCAATGGGGTGTTGTCCTAAGCTAGATGTCTTTTAGACAGGCCCATGTGTTGTGTATTTTTATATCCTCAGTCACTGGAACAGATCTACTGTGTGTAAACATGCAATAGCTATTTCATTAAAACCACTTAATTAAAAAGGTACCTTTCTTCTCATCTTCAAATTAACACTAGAATGAAATTTCATAATTAAATAATTGCCAATACAATATATATTAGGTTTGCAAAAATAGCATAGAATAATCACAGCTTTATTATTTGGTAACAATGGTAACAATCACACCATTGTTCTTGCCTTTCATGGAGTCATCTTTTTATGCTGTCCTCAATGCCTTGGTCATTACAGAATTTTGGTGTCTCTGGGACTACATGCAATTTATATGGCAACAGATATACTTACCCGAGGGTAGCATATGTGACTTTAAATCGGTTGGCAGGAAACTTGATGAAGATGGTAATTTGTGAATGAGTAGATTATTCTCCCTGCTATAAAAACAAGGAAAAGCATAAAATATGTAGGTATTTCAGTCCTTGTGTCCAAGAAAGCAGCTTTTGCTTTTGAGAAGACTAAATTGCACAATATCTTAGAAATTTCTCAGAAATGTTGGACTGGGGAGATCATGTTGGATCAGAGGTTTCCCTGATAGAGGAGAAAAACAAATGACTGGGGACAAGAGACAGAAGGGACGAATTTCCATTAATGAGGAGCAAAGTTCGGCAGTGTGCAAAGAGTGAAGGGCCTGACTGTGAAGTGGAGAGGAGGTGGGTGTTTGTAGTCTGGGCTCCCCACACAGACAATTGGGGTAAGCCACATGCCTTTCAAAGGCCAAAGGCTTCCCCCCATTTTACTGAGCCCTATAGAGCTCCCAGATGTTTGAGGAACCCTGGGTGAGGCCCATAAAACATTCCTTAGATTAAACTTAACTCACTAGTGGGCCTCATAAGAAAGATTTGTTCTGAGTTTTTGAAACAAAGTAATGTGATCTTTTCTATACCCAGATTTTTGATTTATTCCCAGCATGTCTATTTTTCTTCTTTTAAAGAGGGACAGCAAGACGCAGAGAGAGATAGAGAAACAATTTTTATTTTTTCACGTGACTTTCATTGCTCCAAGACATTGTTATGTATATGGTGCTGGGGTTTGAACTCACATACTCGCGTATGCCAGGCAAGTACTGTAATCAACGAGCCACCGCTCCAGCCCCCAGCATGCGTTTTCAGAGGAAAACATTTAATTAGATACTCAAGAAATGCTTTCTGATCAACCAAATATGATGCCATCTTTACCACATGCAGAGGTTCTAAGACAACTCTTCAGAGGCTAAGCAAATTGAATAAAACAGGCACAATTTCAGCCAGGGGCTGTGATGTAACCTGTAACCCTGGTGTTTTAGTTTTTTCACCTCTGTGACGAAAAGACCTGTCAAACAATTTTAGGGAAAGTTTATCTGGGGTTCATAATTTCAGAGGTCTCAGTCCGTGGTTGACTGACTCCATTGCTCTGAGCCCAAGATGAGGCAGCACGTCTTGGTGAAAGGGTGTGGCAGAAAACATGTACCCCAAAGCACACCCTCCCAGCTATCTACCTCCTCCAGCCAAACCTTATGGGCCTACAGTTACCACCCAGGTATTCCATTCAAATGGATTAAGGCCTTAAAGGTTAAAGCTCTCATAGCCCCATCATTTCACCTCTAAACTTGCTTGTATTTTCTTACACATGAGCTTCTTGGGGACACCTCATAATCTTAATCATAACACCCAGCTACTTCGGTGGTTGAGGCAGGAAGATGGCAAATTTGAGGCCAGCCTTGTCAGTTTAGAGAGATTCTGTATCAAAATACAAAACAAAATGGGAATGTAGCTCAGTTGAAGTGCACCCCTGGGTCCAATCCCCAGTACCAAAACAAAACAAAAAAGATCTGTTTCCCAGAAGTTTATAATCAGAATCTATCTCTATATGTTGACAGTTATTCAGATTTGCCAAATATGACAGGCCCCCAGACATCACCACAGGCCTGCCATACTGTATCACTATATATGATTATTTTAAAAAATCAGATATACATATATATTACATAGTGCAAGATTTTTTTTTTAAAGAGAGAGACAGAGAGAAAAAGAGAATCAGTTTTGTTTAATTTTTCATGTTGCTTTTATTGCTCCAACACTTTGTTATGAACCTGTTTTCTTGAGCATGCCAGGCAAGTGCAGTAACCATTGAGCCAGCACTCCAGCCCCACTGGTATTGTTATTTTGAGTGAAACAGGAAGCAGTATAGACATTACATAGTTGCTTCTCAGGATCACCAGGGAATTCATTTTTCCTCAGATTAAAAAAAATCCTCTGATATTCAAATTCCTTATATAGTATTTTCTCTATATATCTCCTCTGGTATACTTTAAATTGTCTTTAGGTTATTTATAATATCTAATACAGTGCAAAAACCATTTAAATATTTGAATATAAAAGTTCCACAGTGAAGTAGCACATCAGGAGTGAAGGACGTGAGTGGGGAGAGTCTTCTGTATCTTATGCAATATTTGTATTATTTAAGGAATCCTAACAAGAAAAAATGTCAGCATATGTACAGTACAAATACATGTTTCTCCTGAATACTTTCTTTTCCTTTTCTTTCTCTCTCTCTCGTGTGTTTGTGTGTGTGGTACTGGTTATTGCACCCAGGACCATGTGCACGTTGGGCAAGCACTGTACCACTGAGCCACATCCCCCAGTCCCTTTTCAAAATATCTTTGAGCCATGGTAGGTTCAATATACAAATGTAAAACCTGCAGATACAGAGGGCCAACTGTACTATATCTAGAAAAATCAGAGTAAAGTCTAGACAAGCTAGGAAGCCGAGGCATAATACAGCTAAAAATGCTGGTGGGAAATTGCCATGCAAGTAGAGGGAAAAGCAGACAGGTTGGAATAAATTTTGAAAACAGACATGACAGAATTTGCTAAATAGATTAACTATGAAGAGTGAGGGAAAGGTAAGAATGAAGAATGCATACTAAGTTTCTGGCAAATAGAACCAAACGAATGAAGATGACCTTTACTGAGATGGGAAAAACAAGGGAAGAAGCTGGTTATGTGGGACAATCAAGGGCTCTTCTCAAGGTCTGGGACTATAAGTCAATGGTACAGTGCTTCCCTTACATGCATGAGACCCTGGTGCATGACGTTCTAGGTTTGATCCCCAGCACTGCAAACAAAAAGTGACAATAAATTAGGAGATAAGTCAAGTAGACAGATAAATATACAAGTCTGAAAGTTGGTGATGTGGACAGGATATTTAAATCCCCTTGCTGTGAAGAAAAAACCCAGGTCTAACTACAGAAATAAAAGAGGACACAAATGGAGAGAGCCCTGGGATGCTTGCATCTGCAGGGGATCAGAAGCTGCCACTGGTGGGTAGGAACAAGGTCCTAGGCAAACACGGGTGCCCTGGAAGCTGAGGGAGGAAACTGAGGAGAGAAAAAGCTGAGGGAGAAAATCTCCCAGAAAAAGATTGTGCAGTTGTACGAAAAGCTGTGCTTTGGATAAACAGGAAAAATTGGACTTCAAAATAGATTTATTGGCGTGAATAGTGGTAGGTATGGCTTTAGTGACCTTGTGGGTTCAAAAACCTAACAGGAATGAGAAGGGAAAATTGGAGGTGAAGAAGCAACAATCAGCAAAGCCAACACTTTTAAGACATTTTAGTGGGGCAGGGGTGTTAGGCTGGCTGGGGGTGTGGCTTCAGCTAGCCCACATGGTCACAGCATCCAGGTGCCTGCCTGGGGGTGTGGCTTCAGTCAAGACGCAGAGACCATGCTGGCTAAGGGGCAGGGCAAAGGGCAGCTTGCCTGTGAAAAGAACAGCCAATCAAGATGCTGGCAGACAAGCTCCAATGGACTGATGGATCCACCAGCCAATCTCTGAAAGACCAACCCCACCAACTCCTCCCATTTAACCAACAAAACCAGCTGCCTAGTGAAGGTCCAGTGCCATTTTCCCTGCATGCCATTCTCCCTGCACACCCATTTCCCCTGCAAGGGGGTCACTTCCCATGCCCGCCCTCCTTATGATGGTGCAGGTGAATTTGGCCGGAGAGGAACCAATCCCTATAAACATCTCTGCCTCAATTTACACCTGTACTATTTTTTTTTCTTATTTTTACAAATGGTACTGGCAATCGAACTCAGGGCTGCTAAGTTACTTCCGACCTTTAATTTTTATTTTGAGACAGTGTCTTTCTAAATTTCTGTAGGACCTTGGTTAGTTGCTGACGCTGGCTTTGAACTTGTGTTCCTCCTATCTCAGCTGTTTGAGTCACTGGGATTACAAGCATGCACCTTTGCACCTGGCAAGACGTTTTAAGATTAAAACAGACTGAAAAACTGGATGTGGTAGTACATAACTGTAGCCCTGATGCTGGAGTTCTGAGATAAGGCCAGATTCTCTGGTTCTACTGGTGAATGGAGTTGGGCTGGCTACAGAATTCTGCAGCCAAAGTAGCCAGTTTGTAGTGTTGGCAGCTACTCCCAGTTAAAACTGGGAATTTGGTCTGGCTGCAGGTCTCTGCAGTCTAAATAGTGTTAGCAGCTCCCCAGTTAAGAGCTGGGATTTTCCCCACTACTTTTGAGCGGTGTGTTACAGCTCATTGTGTGGAAATACACCCCGGGAATTCAAGCCAGTCTTCTGGGTTCACAAATTTGAATAAAATCCACAGACAGCCACAGAAGGGAAGAGTAAAGGAGTAGGATTTATTTAAGGAAGGAGAGCAGAGACTCCACAAATCGGAGGGGTACCTGGAAGCAGGATACCATCTTATCTGTGTTAGGCCGGAGTTTATACTGGTTTGGTTATGAGCCTTGATTAAAATTTATGTAAAGCAGGCATTGAGAAAAGAACCAACATCATTGGTTAAAATCTATGCAAAATGCCTGTCTGAGAAAGCTCAAGACTTTGAGGAAGAGTTATTGTGTTTTAGCCAACCCATGAGGATAGGTCCCTCGACTTCCTTTTTTAGAACATTTTCTAACAAGGGCTTAAATTTATTAATTCTTCCTCTGTTCCTTTCGGATGTATATGTATCTCCTGCGACTCAGAAGCACCTCTCCCAAGGACATGGACGCTAAGCCTTTGAAATATAAACACCCGGAAGGCCAGAGTCTGTCTCCCATTCTGTGGGAGGACAGAATCCTAATTTCAGCAATCCTACATAGCTGCCTAATCAGTTATATTGACCAACCTTTTGTGAGACCTGGACGTCGTCTTCAGAATGCTCCTAGTTTGTAACTGAAATAACAAGCAAGGCCGTAAACTGAGAATGATGAATAGGTAGGTTTTTCGAATGCCAAGGAAAAGAAGAAATTGCGAGTGGTCCCCTCAGAAAGCCTGAAGAGTAAATTGACACAGGAAACGCTTTGTTCTCTTATCAGCTCATTCTCTTTCAAACACCACATTAGCAAGAGTCACAAGTTAGAAGATTGCACTTTCCTCTTTGTTCAGAAAGTACAGTGGCTGCCAGGCCAGCAGCCCTTCTGGGGCCCAGTTCTCCATTTTAGTCCTGAGCTTGCATCCCACTACTGAGACCAAGACTCCTTCAGGAAAATCTTTTACTCATCTTGGCCAAGGAGACCTGAGGAGAAATCCATTCTGCAGGGATAGGATAACTATTTCCCTCCTTGGTAAGAAAGCGAAGCTCCTTCTCCTGTCTAGAGGCCTTTGCATTCTTGTCACTGGAGCTGTGGTGTGTGTGCTGAGACTACTTCTCTTTCAAACTTTGAAAGACGACAGGAAGCACAGACAGCCCACAAAACAGCTAACCTGCTGCAATGCCCAACCCCGTAATTGTGTTATTTTAGTTTTATTAATAACCTATTGTTACAGCTCTTTTAATTCAGTATGCTTTTATCTGAAACTAAAGCATCTGAACTGATACAAAATTTGGTCTTGAGCAGATAAAGCTAGAAAAAAATCCACATCCTGTGATATTCAGAATATATAATAGACCAATGTTACAGTTATACTTATTTTTTAAACATGGTGATGAGATAGAAAAAGTTAGGCAGTTAGAGTCCTTAGAATGCTCCAGTCAATCAAGGGAAAACTGTTTTTTCCTTTAAGATGAATTTGACATCCCCCAATGCTAATGAGAAGGGTCTGGCAAGGTGGCTTCAAATGCAAACACTCCCTTCTGCTAAGCAAGCTGTCACATTATTTCCTTTGATGTCTGCTGTATAAACCCAAGGCTGGATCCAATCAGATTTTCTCACCCCCTAGGTTTGGCAGAAGGGAGAGGATGACCAATTGAATGGTGAACTCCCTATAAAAAGGGCAAACCTAGCTGCCTATTTGGCTCTGTCCCCTTCTCCCACTCTGGGGAGTCTTCTCTTTACCCTATGCTTTTCTTTCTATAAAATAAAGTCTGTCGACTATGCTTGCCTCAATGTCCCTCAGTTTCATTCTTTGATTCCAAGAGGACAAGAACCCGGCATCCACAAAACCAGCATGAGTTAGACAGTAAATCAAAATTTGATTGCCTTGAGTTTTTCTGCATTATATGAATATAGAGTCTAATTTATTATATTGAATTGTTAGGAGTCAATCTTTTAGTCTTAGTGTATCATACAAGAGCTAATGTTAACATTACCTAAATTCACTGAACTTATAAATGCAATCTATGTCTGAAAATAATTTGAATACAAAAGTGGTATGTATCTAAGATACTTTTAATTATAACAGTTTTAAAGAAGACATTATAACTATTAGAATTATGTATTCACTAAGCTCTGGGAAAATCTAAAATATGAATGTTATATGATAGTTAGCTTTATTAAAGAAAAACGCATTTTCTCATAATCCTTGTGTGTAGATTATCATTATAAAAATGCAAGATCTTTGTGGATTTGACATGTTAATATTTCCTTAAGCCTATATGCCTTCTATTTTGCATTAAAAACTGGTGGGGAGGGCTGGAGTGATGGCTCAGGGGTTACAGCACTTGCCTGGCATGTGGGACTACTTGGGTTTGAACCCAGCACCACATGCACAATGAAGTATGGGAGCAATGAAAACCACATTGAAAACTAAATGTAATTGATTCTCTCTGTTTATCTCTGTCACTGTCCCTCTCTCTTAGAACAAGCAAACAAAAAACTGGTGGAGATTATGAGAGTGCTGGTGGAGATTATGAGAGTGGGCATAAAGAAACACTTTAGAAATTCTGGACAAACAGGGTTTTCTAGTAAACTTGACTACACCATCTACATCCCGCAGCTTCGGATGATGTGTGGAAGTTCTGAGCATGTTGTGATCTTCAGAATGCCTTTTACAATCTGAAAACATGCCTTGTTCAATAAAGCTCCTTTTAGAAGGAAGCAGTCCATTCCTTGAAAGTGCTATTACACCCCTAGCTACCTCAATGGGAATTACATAAAGAGGTAGAGAAAACAGTCCCTTTTTTGGTAATCTGTGTTTCTTCAAAAAGTTAGAAAGACTGAGCTGTTGAACACTTTATGAGTTTATTTGTTGGAAGTGTAACAGAATAAACACATGTGAATTCTGTTTGGACAAACTGCTGTTTCTATTGCTACCAGCTGTTTAGCTGATATTTCATGTACTTGATCTTTATGTGGTATCCCAGTGTCCCATTAATGCCAAAAAGAATTACATAGATGGAATAGGAAGGGATCACCTCCTTGGAGTTTTCTAAGAACCAGATTTAACACAGAAATAACTGCTGAGGAAATTCACAACACTAAGCATTGCAATTAGAAGTCATTGCTGCATTTGTAAGCCTCCAATTCGATTTTGGGGACTGTGATTGGTTGAAAAACTCATGTCAAAATTAATTTTTCATAATACGCTCTGGGACATTTCTTTGTACTTGGGTTAGTTTGTAGAAATGTAGAAGCTTTAAGGTTAACTTATGAAAATTCAAACTTGGAATAACCTGTATAATTCTGTACTTCTTTCCCTGAAACAGTTTATAGGAATAAAGTTTATGGAGGCAACATGACAGTAAACACAATTGTCTCCTTCACCTTTGTGTTCATAGGATCTGGCCCCTGCAAAGGGAGAGAGTCTATGTTCCACAGGGAATGAGGCAAATTGCTCCTGAAATTGGTTGACAGGAGGCTCATGGTCCTGGCTGTCGCAACTCGAAGTGGTGGACACCCAACAAAGAGGGCAGGCAAGAGATGTCTGGCTACAAAGGTCAATGGTGGGATTTCTATGAGGATGCTCCCAAAATGCCCAGCCTTAAGGTCCTTAATTCCCAAGAGGGGTGCTTTGGATAGAATTCAGGGCTCTAGTTCTAGGACCTAAAAGCTCTCCTCTCTTCCAGAAAAGCCAACATAGGAGGGAAGAACTCTATTCCGCAAGACTTCCTCCATCATTGGATACACTTCAACCCTGAAAACCTGAGAAAATCTCAGTTCATTTTCTGTTGTAATACTGCTTGGCCTCAAAACAGGCTTGGAGATTCAGCACAATGGTCTCTGAATAGAACTCAGAATTATACCATCCTGCAACTAAGATCTCTTTTGCCAGAGACAAATTAAAGGGTCAGAAGTTCCCTGCAACCAAACCTTCATAGCCTCGTATCAAACCTACTGCTATGCAAAGGAAAGATCGCATAAGGGTTCCCTAAGGCAACCACTGCAAATCCAGATAGACTGGATGACCCATTGTTGAACTGCTCTCCTGCCTCGGGAGCAACAGCTGTACCTGCAGCAACCATCTCCATACAATCTTTCCAGGGCAGAACCCCATAGGTCACCCCTTCCCCAAATCTACTAAGCCCTCAGCATACCTGAAGTGGGACTCCGCTGCCCTCATGTTATCACTCGGAGATGGCTGAGGCAGAGGTACAAGTCCCTTTGTTTTAGATATCTAACAATATAAGGAGAGACTAGGCAAATACTTAGAACTTGGAAAAAATTGTTGGTTTCAAACTAACCACAGCTTTTGATTTGTCCTGGAAAGCATTCAGTTCGTCTTGAAAGCATGCTGTACCCTATTTGAAGGGAGCAAATTATTGAAGCAGTTTTCAGGGAGGCTGCTGAGATTTTTGCTTATGCCCTAGATGGAAACCACTCAGGCAGAGAAGTTTCCTGAAAATGATTCCAGTTGGAACTATAATACTCTTGCAGGAATGACAAGGAGAGCCCAGATAAGAACCCTTTGGCAGGGATGAAAAAGGCATATGAAATCAGTACACTACGATTCAGATGGGGCCTCAAAGAAATGAACATTTACTAAGCTCTGCCTTCATGGACTTCAGTAGCAGGGATTTGCGGGAAGATAAAATGGAACAGAGCAAAGACAGGAGGCAAGCCAGGCTTATGGCAGCCACAGCTGGCAATACCCTCAAGACTCCAAAACCATCCAAAGGAAATGTAAGAGGACCTCAGGGAAGGACTACCTACTTTAAGTGCAGAGGTTCAGGGCATTGGGCAAATGAACTCCTGCATATAGTGTTAAGAATATCTCAGAATATCCCTGAAACTGGGGAATTGATGGACCCCATTCCAAAAGAAGGTCTAGGTCAGTCAAGACCCTAGCAGCACAGGTCCTCCTGGATGGGACAATGCTGACCAAGGATGCCTGGGGTGGCCACAGAAGCTCCCATGCAACATTGTCATCTTTCTTGAGGAATCTTGGATAACTTTGGAGGCTATACGTAAGCAATTCTAATTCTTGGTCAATACAGGGGCTACTTGCTCTGCCTGCTGAGAAGGAAAGTCTTCTTCCAGGTTCACTTTGTAATAGGCCTTAAAGGGAAGCAAAAAAGTGGTACTTAACCCTTCTCATACCCTTATAACTTGATAATCTGATTTTTCTTTGTGAATTTTTAATAGTTGTCATCTCCCTCCCACTCACTCCTAGGGCAAGCCAGAATGACAAAACCAGGAACAATCCTCCACTAGCAATACAAAGCCCAAACTCTCCTTTTGATCAACTAATCTGGTACCTGAGGAGAGTGATTCCCCAGGCAAACCCTTTGGTTTGGTATGCAGGAAGACCAGGGAAAGCTATTAATGTTTTCCCAGTACATATAACCTTAAAGGACCCTGACCATTACCCAAATAGGAAACAATGTCCTTTTAAGGAAGAGGCAAGAAAGGGATTACAACCTATTTTAGAAAATCTGGTTCAATACGGACTTAACTTTCTGCCCACCTCCCTGTAGTATCCTGATGTCGCCTGTTTTAAAACTTAGCAGGAAATACTATTTGGTATAATCCCTGAGGCTTGCCAATGAGGCCATAGTCCCTGTACACCCCTTGATTGCAGATACTTACATTCTGCTCTCTCAAGTACAAGGAAACACCACCTGGTTTACTGTCCTGAATCTCAAAGACACTTTCTTTTCAAATCCCCTGCACCCATCATCTTAATACCTCTTTGCTGTTTCATAGGAAAATCCTTTTAATAAATAACATACATGAACAGTACTCCCTCCAAGATTTAGGGATAGCTATCATTCTTTACAAGGGACTTAAGGGATCTCAGCCTTGAGCAGTGAGTAATCCTTCAATATGTGGATGACCTGCTAATATATAGCCAACCTAGGAGCTCTTCAACCAAAACACCATTCAATCTCTCGAGTGTTCTTAGATACAAAGTGTCTAAGAAAAGGTCCAGATCTCCCAGCAAGGGTACAATACTTAGGATAAATACTGACCCCTGGGACCAGACAAATCTTTCCAGATAAGGGCAATGTGTGAGTTAGGTCCGCCAATAACTAAGCAACAGCTCCATTCCGTTTGGTAATGTTAGACTTCTGCAGAATCTGAATGCCACACTTTGGCCCTCTATGAAGATGCTGAAAGGCCAGAGTCAAAGCTTCTAGAGTGGAGCCAAGAAGTGATGTTTAGGAAACTAAAGCAAGCCCTAGTCCTAAGAATACCTTACTTAACTAAACTGTTCATCCTTTATGTGGAAGAAAGGGAATAGCCAGAGTGGTCCTAACTCAAGATCTCAGGGGCAAGCCAGGTCAGGGGTCTATTTCTCAAAGCATATGGATGGCTGAAGGATGGGCAGATGGCCAGGATGCCTACAAATAGAGACAACTACAGTGGCCATGAAGATTTCCTTTGGTATTGAGATCCTCCCCCCTCATTCATCTTGGATATGAAGGCACATTCATGGATGCCAGTAGAAAGACTCACAAAATATCAGGTGGTTCTCTTGGATAATCCTGAAGTCTGTATCAGAACATGAAATATTCTCTACTCAGCTGCATTAATGTTCGGTGACTTCCCAGCCAAGAATTCACATGAGGAAGTAATCCTCCAAAGCTATGTTAGTTGCCCAGACTTGTCCAACCAAACCCTCCCTAACCCAAAGGAGGAATGGTTCATGGTTGGTAGTCATGTCTAAAATGGTCAATGAAAGGCTGGGTATGCAATAGTTGGCCTAGAAGAAATAGAGGAAGGTCACCCCTTGCCACTCAGCTCAAAAGGTTGAGCTGATTATTCTAACTAGATCCCCAGTGAATGGAAAAGGTAAAGTGCTCAATGTATATGTAATATACATTTTTGGTGTTAAACACTCATACAGCCATTTGGAAAGAAAGAACCCTTTTGACAGGAGTACAATCTTCATTAAGCATAAGGAAGAGGGGCTGGAGTAGTGGCACTGCGGTTATAGCATTTGCTTGTCATGCACAAGGACACAGGTTTCAACCCCAGCACCTTATACACAATAAAGTGTCAAAGCAATGAAAGAGATATGAAAAACAAAATTAATTCTCTCTCACTGTCCCTCTCTTTAAAAAAATGCGTGAGAAACAGATCTTGTAGTTGTTGGAAGCTATTTCTCTCCCCAAAAGTGCACTGTCATACAGAGTTGGGAGCACAGGAAGGATATGCCAAAGCATCCTTGGGCAACAGAAAAGCTGATCAAATAGCCAAGGAAACAGTCATAAGAAAGATCCAATCCTGGCTGTGGCTCTGCTTCCCTTTCAGGAAGAAAATTTACACTCTAGAGGAGAAACTACCACTCTCCTGGCAGGATCCAATAAAGAAGGAAAATAGTGGAAAAGGAACAGACAACTTAATCTACCCATATACAATAAGTGGAAAATTACAAAGGCCTGGCATGACTTTTTCCACTTAGGGCAAGGGGCTACTGTTTTGTTCAGACTGTCACCCAGAAAACAACAGATGTCTGTAGGGCTTGCCCTCTCTGCTCTTATAACAACCCTGAGCCCAGGCTTCCCCTACTGATTGAGCCTATACAATGCAGGGAACATACCTAGGAGAAGACTGGCATATGAACTTCACCCATATGCCCACTGGCCAGGGATTTAAGCATCAATAGTCCTGCTGGATTGTTGCTAGGTGGGACAAAAAGGCCAGGGAAGTAACCAAAGACATTCTAATGAAAATAATTCTCAGACTTGGGCTTCCCAAAAACTTACAGGGTAATAAGAGACCCTCTTTCATGTCCCAGGCCACAGAAGGGTTTGCCAAGTCCTTGGGAATTAAATGCTACCTACGTCGAGCTTGAAATTCCCAATCATCAAGGAAGGTAGAAAGAATTAACCAAACTTGATAGCAGGTCTTGGCTAAACTCTTCCAAGTTCTACCCAGGACGCTGTTCCATCTGGATACAGAGGGGTGCCTGGAAATTGAGCCTCAGTTGGGTTGTAGCAGACCCCCATATCAGAAGGCAAGATGAAATGAAGTAATTTTGATAGAACTGGGTAAGTTGAAACCCACCTAATGGCTACCGGTAAAGTGACTCTCCACCCTAAATATAAAGGTCCATTCCTTTATATTAGATGATTCACACAACTTTCAAATTAAAAAGACAAAAAGCACAGTGACTGTAAGGACAACATTTTTGTGGGTATTTTTTACATTTCTCTTGCACAGCTATAAATATCTCAAAGACTATTTAATTGTATGATATTTAATTTGTATAATTGCCAGTTTTCTATCATGTTTATAACATGGACATTTCCTCCAATAATATGAGTGTTTCACTTGTTCCACTTTCTTGTCAAAGATTGATATTGTGCAAGATTTTTTTATTGGTTCAACATTGTCTTACATAATGAAGGGATTCGTTGCTTCACATTCATATATGCATATGTAATGACACAGTAGCTTAAACCCGATCCTTGTCCAGGTGATATTGTGTTTTTAACTATAGTAATATTGATGAGTTTATACTGGTCTCTCAGTGTGATTCTAATTTATATCCATTAAAATATTCAGACATTTCTTTGTTGCTAATATGGTGAATTACATAGATATTAAACAAACTCTATACTCATGAGAAAACTGTTTATTAATGATTTTCCTTTTTTATATTACTGAATTTAGTTTTGTTAAAAGATTTTCAGAATCAATGATTTGGGAGATTGAGGTACAATGGCAACTTTGAGCCCAGCCTCAGCAACTTAGTCTCAAAACAAAATTAAAATAGTGTCTGGGAATATAGCTTAGAGGTAGAGTGTCCTTGAGTTCAATACCTATTACCACATACACACAAAAAATTTTACATTTTGTGGGGTTCAGAAGATGTGACTGGCAGGAGGACTGCAAGTAGAATCTCTCCATGAAGCAGGAGGCCGATGGTGGGAGAAGTACCTTTTGTGAGTGCATTTTCTCTTCGTGCTGTAGAGGCTCCTGGTAGTGAACCTCTCTAGTACCCACTTCTTCCCTTTCCTCTGGCAACACCTAAACTTTATTCTGCTCTCTTTCATCCTCCCTCAAAGTCATTCCCCCAGGGTCTTCCTCTTTATTTCTTTTGATATTAGCAGAATGTCCTACATCATCTCCACACTCTTGCTGCTCTCTATAAATTTATAAGTTCCTCACTACCTTCCAACCATATTTTCTTTTCTCTCTAGACTTTCCCCCTTGACCTACAGTGGTATTGGTAAACTGAAATCAATGCCAAACTTAAAAATGGGTGCTTGTCTTCAAAGCAAGTACAGTCTGAGGACTCTCATGGAAGACAACTGCTAATCCATTTGCTCTTCTCATAGGTGGTCATTAATACTCTAACAGCTACAGTAAGCACAAAGTAACCAGATCAACTCTGTCTGTCGTATGCATTGGCAGTACATATTAACTCATCCCTTATTTCCAGAGGTATTGGAAATCATAAAGGTATAATAATTCAGATTGGGGAGCAAGCCATTTAACTGTACTATCCAAATTGTACCCCAGCCCAAATAAGCAAAAAGAAACTCCACACCCATCAACAAAGTCCCCAAGTGAAATGTCCAGTGGTGGATCTCAGGCCCCACTCCCTGACACTGAAAATGAGGAAAATGGCAAACAATGTTCCCCCTCAAACCCACAACTCCACAGCCAAGAAGTCCATGCATGGGGTCTTGGATGAAAACCTAGAAAAAAGTATCAGCAATCTGATTACTAAAACAATCAAGGAATTAAAAGACGACTTAAGGAAGGAAATAAGAGTGCAATTTCAGGAGCTGAGAGATACTTTGATCGAGAGCTAGACATTCTTAAAAGAGACATAGCAGAGCTCTTAGAACTGAAAAACAGTCAACCAAATGAAAAGCTCATTGGAAGATACTGATGTCAGAGTAAACTCAATAGAAAATAGAAATTTTTGCTCTCGAAGAACAAACATCAGACAAAAAAGACAGGCTGAGCAATGTTGAATGCAAGGAGGATAGACAAGAAAAGAAACTTACTGAGCATGATCAGAACTTCCAAGAAGTATGAGACAAATAACGTGAGAGTTATTGGGATAGAGTACAACACAGAAATGAAAGGCATAAAGAAACTTCTCAATGAGATAGCCAAAGAAAATTTCCCCCATATCAGAATTGATCCAGAAATTCAAATCAAAATGCTTATGGGACACCAAACAGACCTAAGCACATGGAATCTCACCAAAACACATCATCTACAAAGTGAATAACAAATATCAAAGAAAGAATTTTCAAAGCAGTAAGAGATAAACACCAAATCACATTCAGAGGAAGGACCAATAAGGATTTCAGATCAGACAATAAAGGACAGGAGAGCTTGGAACAATTGTTTTTCAAATATTGAAAGAAAATAATTTTCAGCCAAAGATACTATATTCTGCAGCATAACTCAGCTTTAAATGTCATTGAAATTAAATACTTCCATGAAAAGATCATATTAGCAACATACATGAACATCAAACCAGCTCTATAGAAAATACTCAAAGACAAACTTCAGAGAAACAAGTTAACAATTCCCAAAGCCCATAAACAGAGGAAAGAAAAAACTCACTAAAAACACAAAATCCAACAATACTCTGCTTACAGGAGACACACCTCACAGCCAAATATAGACACAGATTGAAGGTGAAAGATTCACAAAAAACCTACCAGGTTTATGACCCATGAAAGCAAGCCAGTGTTGCGATCCTTATTGTTTTTCTTGCTGTTAATTGCTAAGATCATATCATTGTGGTCTGACAGGACACATGGGATTATATCAACTATTTTGTATTTGCTAAGATTAGCTTTGTGGACTAGGGTGTGATCTATTTTGGAAAAGGAACCATACGCTGTTGAGAAGGTAAAGTCAGCCAATTTGGGATGGTGGGATGGAATATTCTGTAAATGATTGTTAAGTCACATTGATTGAGTTGTTCAGGTTATAGATATTTTACTGATTTTTTCTTTGATGATCTATTGTTCATAGTGGTGTATTAAACTCCACCCAGTATTGTGTTGAAATTGATGAGAGTGGTTTAATGTCCTTGAATACTTTTTCCAGTATTTGGAAGGGTTGTAATTGGGGGCATAAATGTTAATTGTTATGCCTTCTTGATGTATTGTTCCTTTTACTATGATGTAATGATCTACTTTAACCCTTCCACTAATTTTCAAGGATCACAAAAATGTGTCTTTTGATTGGGGCCTTGAGTCCATTCAAAATAGACATGTGATTCTGGGTCACTGGCATTGTGATCTTTGCTGTATTTTTGCAATCTTGAATATCATGTCAATTGATACAGTAAAGGTCTTCAATAAAATTCAATACCCATTTATGCTAAATAATGTGGAGAAGGATCAAAGGAAGATACTTTAATTTTGTAAGAGACTCTTATGACAAACACATAGTCAACATTATATTTAATGGAGAAAGACTGAAAGCATTTCCATTTAACTCAGGAACAAGACAAGGCTGTACACTCTCACCACTCTTACTCAATATTCCCCTCAAAACCCTAGCCAGAGCTATCAGACAAAAGAAAGAAATCAAATGGATTCAAATAGGAAAAGAGGAAGTCGATTTACCTCTGTTTTCCAACAACATGATCCTATATATAGCAGACCCAAAAAACCCAATCAGAAGACCTCTAGAGATTATAAATGAATTTAGCAAAATGGCTGGTTACAAGATCAACATCATAAATCAGTAGCTTTCCTATACACCAGCAGCAGTTCTGCAAAGAAGAAATCAGGAAATCTGTCCCATTCGCAATAACCTGAAAAATAATAAAGTACTTGGGCATTAATCTAACAAAAGAAAAAATATAAAGGATCTCTACAATGAAAACTATCAAACATTAAAAAAAATTGAAGACATGAGAAGATAGAAAAATATTCCATGTTCTTGGTTAGGCAGAATCAATATAATTGAAATGGCTATTCTACTGAAAGCCCTGTACAGATTCAATGCAATCCCCATTGAAATACCACTGACATTTTCCATGGATATAGAAAAAGTAATTCTCAAATTCACTTGGAGTAACAGGTAACCCAGAATAGTCAAATCATTGCTAAACAAGAAAGAGGAACCAGGAGGTATCACAGTACCTGACCAGAAAATATACTATAGGGCTATGGTAACAAAAACAGCATGGTATTGGTATCAAAACAGGCATGAAGACCAATGGAAAATAATAGAAGATTCCAAGACAAATCCACAAATGTTTAACCATTTGATATTAGACAAAGGGGGCAAAAATATAGTGTGGACAAAAGACAGCCTCTTCAACAAATGGTGCTGGACAAACTGGACAGCCATATGCAGACAACTGAAATTAGATCCTTATCTCTCACCTTGCACAAAAATGAAATCAAAATGGATCAAAGAATTAGAAATTAAATCAGCAAATATACAATTGTTAGAAAATAGAATCAGTACTCCATGACATTGGTATAAGAACATCCTTCCTTAACAAGACTCCCACAGTACAAGATTTAAAGCCAAGAATAAATGAGTATGATGTCATTAAACTGAAAAACTTCTGCACAGCTAAAAAAAATTAGTCAAGAGTGTCAAGAGAATCTACAAAATGGGAGAAAATTTTGCCTTCTAAGCTTCTGACAGGGCACTAATATCTAGAACACACAATGAACTCAAAAAAACTGAACACCAAAACCACAAATAATTTCAATCAATAAATGGGATCAGGAACTAAACTTCTCAACCAAGGAAGTCCAAAAAGCTCATAAAAATATGAGAAAATGTTCTATGCCACTAGAATTCGGAGAAATGCAAATAAAACTTCACCAAGATTCCACCTCACTCCAGTCAGAATGGTGAAAATGAAGAATACAAACAATAACATACGGGAGGGGTTGTGGGGAGGAAGGAACACTAACACACTGTTGGTGGAGCTGCCAACTTGTACAGCCACAGTGGAAAGCAGTGTGCAGATTCCTCAAAAAAACTAGGGTTGGATCCCCGCACACTCAACTATCCCACACCTGGGCATTTTCCCAAAAGAGCTAGAATCTGCGCACTACAGAGACACAGCTACATCAATGTTTATAGCAACTCAGTTTCCAACAGCCAAACTGTGGAACCAACCCAGATGCCCCTTTCTAGATGAGTGGATTCAAAAACATGGCATTTATATACAACGGAGTGCTACTCTGCTGAGTGAAATATCCCAAACTCAGAAACTTAAGGCCAAATGTTTTCTCTCATATGTGGAAGCTAGAGTAAAAGCTAAGACAGGATGAAAGTTAGCTAAGTTTAATAAATTCAACATAGTTGAAATTTCATGTAATTTGGGGGACCATAACTATGTAGGTGAGGGGAGAAGGGAGTGTGGCAGGGAGTTGAGGGAGGGATTAGGAGGGTTATCGATGCAACTGGGAACTCTCGACTCCTATGAGAAGCCCAACTATACACAGGCAGGCAGAGGAACTCAAATATCAACTATTAATATACATGTATTAATATACATGTATGTGCTTATTTCTATCTATAACATGGGGGTATTGCAGAGGAGACATGAGAGTGGACTAAGTGGGGAGATCCTGGACAAGGATCAGCCTTAAGTTTGCCAATATTCATGTATGCATGAATATGTAGCAAAGATTCTCTCCAATATGAAAGACAATGTCAAATAAAAAAATTACATTTTGTTAAGAACTTCCATATTAGACTGTAGTATTTGTCTAATTTTGTTTTCACAATAAATCTGGCCTATTAAATGAATAGCAATGAGTTCTCACTTATGGAAAGAGTTGTGTAAACTTAATAAAATTCACAAGTAAAGATAGCGGGGTCTGACTTGCAACTTATTGTCAAATAAGGTCATTCAGGTGTGCTTTTTCTTCTTGAGTTTTGTTACTACGTGTCTTGAGAGAACATCTTCATTTCATCCAAGTTATTGAACTTATTCACGTAAAACTGCTTTAATACACATATTGTCCAATTTTTTCCAGTTCTGTACCGATTTCTCCTTTCAGATTTCTGAGATTGCTATTATATTTGATCCTCTTTGTTTTACTAAACTAGAAATTTCCCAATTTTCTTGATCTTGTAGAAGAACCAATTTTGTTTCACTGTGTTCTCTATTATACATTCATTTTGTTATCTTGCTATCACTTATTACCTTTATTTCTTGTTTCATTTTTCCTTGGGTTTAAATTGCTCTTTTATTTATTTTTAAAGAGTGGGATGATGAGAGAGACACACAAAGAGAAATAACTTTAATTTTTCACATGGCCTTAGTTGCTCCAACACTCAGTTGTGTACGTGGTGCTGGAGTTTGAACCCGGGTCCTTGTGCTTGCCAGGCAAGCACCAAAACCGCTGAGCCACCGCTCCAGCCCCTGCTCTTCTTTTTCTAACTATGTTTGGGTCATTGATTTTAGACTTTTTCTTCTTTTCTAGTATAATCCATTAAATAATTTTTTTCTGGCTAAGTTTCATCATATAAATTTTGATAGGTGTTTTTCCCCTATATTGTTCAGTTTAAAATACTTTCTAACTTACCTTTTCTATATTTTCTGACCCATAGATTATTGAAAGAAATATGGTTTAACTCCCACATGTTGGGGGATATCTCAGAATTTTAAATATTTTTAATCTAATTATTTTTGGTCTGAGCACATAGTCTGTATGATTTCAAGCTTTTTAAATTTTTTATATTCTTGGTTTGTTTCATGGGCCAACAAATGGCCCATGCTTAATAATGCAAGTACATTAATAATGTGCTCTCTGCTTATTGGGTGAAGTGTTCTATAGAAGTCAATGAATGGTTAACAGTATTAATATGTCATGTACTTCCTGGGGGATATTTTTTTCTACTTACACTCAATTGAAGAATGAGAACTGAAATCTTCCTTTACTCTTACGGATTTGTCAGTTTCCTTTAGTTCCGTTTTTCTTCCATGTATGTTGATGGTCCTAATTTACATAACTTACACATTTAGGATTGCTATAATTGCTGTAAGGAATTGACTCTTACAGCGGTATGAAATTTCCATCTTAATCCTGGATAATATTTCTTGCCCTGAGTTCTATTTTACATAATAGGAATACAATTCCTCTAAATTTCTGATGAGAACTATTTATGTGCTACATGTTTTTCCATCTTTATTTTTACCTGAACTGTTTCTTTAAAGTACATTACTTATATTAAACATGTAACTAGCTTTTGGTATTTTAATTCAGTCTGTAAATTCCTGTCTGTAGAGTTTGTAGACTAATTTCATTCAATGAAGTTAGTTTGATTGGCAACCCAACTACCATCTTGCCATTTGTTCCTTGTGGATCCCTTGTTTTATTCCTGCATTGCTTTCTTCCTACCATTGGTTGATTACTTTCTTACTTTCTAGAATTTACAGTTTAATCTCCACTATTGTCTCTTAGTGGTGATTCATTGTTATTTTTCCACCACTTACTCTAGGGTAGACAATGTACCTCTTTAACCTTAACCATCTGCATTCAGATGGTATCTCACCACTATCTGAATAATGCAAACAACATAGAGTATGCTATCCCCTCTTCCAGGTGTTTGTATTGGTACACTTTTTTTTTTTCAACACATGTAGGAAACCCTTCATTATATTGTCAATATTTCTTTGACTAGTCAATGATGTTTAAGATATTATAATATAAATATTCTTTTATGTCTATCCATTGATGTTTTGATGCTCTTCATTCCCTTGTGTTGATCAGGTTTCCATGTAATATCACTTTTTGTTGTTGTTGTTCTAAAACTTCTTTGGTAGGCAGGTCTTCTGGAGAAGAAATCTCTTACCCATTGTTTACCATCATTATTAAAATATTTTCAGCAAGTGTGGAATTCTGGGCTGAAGTTATTCTACTTTCAGCTCTCTCATTGTTTCATTGTGTTATAGCTGTAGTGTTTCTGATGTCAAGTTCTGAATTCATTTTCATCTTTGTTCCTCCGTGTATAATGGGTCTTCTACAGAAATTCTTTATTTCTGGTTTTCAGCAATTTGATTAAGATGCATTATATATAGGGTCATTTTCTTTGTGTTGTTCACATTTGAGTCTCCTGGATAGGTAGGTTTACGATTCGCATCAAATTTGAAAATTTCTTTAACATTTCATCTTGTTTTCTATTGCTCTCCTTTCTTCAGGGATTTTCATTGCTAATAATCTAAAGGTTAAGATTTTTCTTTATTTCTCTCAGCTTTTTCTTTATGTTTCCTTTAGGTTGAGTATTTTCTATTGCCTATTAAATCCATTGATATTTCTGCAGTGTCTTATTCTGTGACTTTTTCAAGCTAAATTTTTTTTTTATATTTAGAAACTCCATTTTGGTCTTTATCTTCCATTTATCATGATTGTGTTGTTAATTTTTTTCATTTTAAGCTTGTTTTAATAACTGTTTAAAGTCCTTGTCTAAGCACTCTGTTATTTCTCTCATTTCAGGCTGAGTTTTCTCCAGGTCATATTCTCCTTTTTTTGTCACTTGCTTAGTACTTTTCACTGGGTGCTGAGCATTATAGCCTCAAATGGTTGAATATCTGGATTTGTTATTTTCATGAGTTTTGTCTTCTTTGGAGTAGAAGAACTGACTTGTGGGTCAGTTTCTCTTTTTGAAGCTTGTTTTTAAACTTTGTAAGGATGATCTGGAAGAGTCTTTAAGCTGGGGATATTTGAGCTCCGGAAGTAACACCTAACCTATTTGCAGATCTAACAAATGCCCTGGATATTCAACTAGTTTCTTTATCCTGGGTAGCTGCAGTCTGAATATGTAGCAGCCCTTAATGAGCTCTGTTTTCCATTTAACATCATGATATTTGCTTAGTATTCACCCACAGAATCAACAGGTTCCATGAAGATTTCTTTTTTGCTTTTTCTGTGAACTCCCTTAGTATTGCAACTTTCAATCCCTCAGAAATCTAGAACTCTAGACTGCGTCCTCAACATCCTGAGATCTCCATGTTGTGTTTAAATCTCCCTCCTGGAACACTTTGTAGGAAGTTCCCTCAGGCAGAGGGCCAAGTATTTTTGTCCATTTTATGTTAGTATAACAAAGTACCTGAGACTGGATACCTTTATAAGTACAAAAAAAGTTTATTTAGCTCACAGTTCTTGATGTTCAAGGGCACGGTGGCAGCATCACCTCGGCTATGGTGAGGACCATATGGCAAGTGACAAAAAGTGGCAGAAAGGCACATGAGAGGTGGTGATCACATAGCAAGATAGAAAGCCAGAGCACAAGGAGGCACTGTTCTTAGGACCTCTCAGTGGGCTCCACCTCTTAAAGATCCTACCACCTCTCACTTAACCCACACTGGGACCATGCCTCAAACATACTCAAACTGTAGCATCAAGATAATTTGAATTACTTCCTTTGATCATAAACCTGTGTTGCATGTGTCCAATGTAAAAAAAAAACCTCAAAACAAATAAACTATAGCTTCATGTACTTTTCAAATTTCCTAATTGTTTATGGAGAGGGAAACCCAGCATCAGCCATTTTATCATGGTGAAAAAGAAAGTTTGGTCTCTGCTTCGCTATAATTGACAACTATTTTTCTCAAAGTAGACCAACTAGGAGGCAGCCCTCACAAAATTTCCCAGTGGAAGATGAATTCCCTTTGCTATGGGAAGGGGAAAAGATAGCAGGGAAAGCTCAGCAGATATCCCTAGAGAGGCCTGATGGATATGGAAAATTACCAGAAATCACTCATGTGAGCCAGACTGTTTCAAAATCTACTGACTAGGGTCCTTATCAGAAAACTCACAATCTACCGAAACTCTAATTAGAAAACCTGAATCCTCCCTCCCCCCATATCTACCCCAGCTGGATCTCAGACTCCACGGGTTTCTCCTGAATAAACCTGTGTTACTGTTGAACTGCTGCCACTCTCCTCTTTCCTTCATTTGCCTCTTTCCTCACATAATGACACTGAAACCCAGGATGGGAAGACAGAGCTCTTATGCTCCCTGTTCTCCTAATTCTGCCTTACTTTTTACTTCCCCTTCATTCAAGATTTGAGATTCAGAGCACCCTCCAAGTCTGCTACAGCTGAACAGCAGTCAGTTCACAGCCTGAAATCAGTCCTCTCCTGGGGCGAGATTTTTGCAGCCTTATTGCTAGGTGAATGGAGCAAGAGCTTTTCTGAGCTCTTTATTGGTGTCCTCTGGAAACTTCATTCTTATCTCTCCCCTCTTTCTGTCCAGCCAGACCTCCAGATCTCAAACTTTTCTCCATTTTGTTCCCACATGCAACACTGGTCATACTGATCATCTCACCGGAGAGGTAAGACTCCAGCTCACTTGCAGAGGCGCCCTGCTAGAGACTCTCATTTCTGGACACCAGAGGTCCTCACCTTGGGATCAGAGTTCGGGTGTCCACTATTCCCAGGTGATAAGGCTCTGCCTCCCAGTGGCAAGGAGTAAGATGCTTTGTTTTCTCCTTGTCAGTCAGCTGCATCACACCTTTCCATTACTCAATGGCCTGAATTCAGAATTCAGGACCTTTGATCCAAAAATACTAACAGATCTTGATAACTTCCTACAATAAAATAGCAAGTGGTCTGAACTGGGACTGGTGTTTCAAGGTTCCCCACGTTTGCTTCTCTGGGCCTTCCCAGAACCTTGACCCAGTCTCTCTCTACCTTCCTTCCCCCCACGTCCTCCAGCAGCTCCAGCAAGGACCATTCGTATTGCTTGACATCGCATCCACCCCCAGCCACAATCTACCGGGTGAGTGATTCCCTCCGACTCTTGTAGATTCCTGGTTTTCTCTCCACCAGAGTCCATGGGGGCCCTCCTCAATCCATCTTGTCGAGCAAGAGTCAGATCCCACCAAAGCTTCCATGAGACAACTCCTTGTGGTGCCTTCCCAAGCATATCCAGAATGGGTCTGAGAGACAGTCAAACCACAAAGACTGATGTTACAAGCTGGACAGTAATAGTCATTGGCCTGAAAAAGGCACATTTGACTTATAAATTCACAGAGAGCTTAACTCTCTGCCACAGTGGCAAATGGTCTGAGGTTTCCTATGTCTAGACCTCCACTCCAAGCCTGGTACCTCTACTTCAGAACCTCTCTCTGCCCCAACTGCTCAACTTTTCACATTCTTCTCTTCCATACAAAAACCCTCAAGGGATCTCTTAGGACTCCTCCCTTTTTGGGAGTTCTGCTTCCCATTACCCTAAATCCTGTTACTTTGTTGTCTGATTCTGTGTCCATGGATTTCATTCCTCAAATTCACAAAACAGAACTAACTCAACCAAGCTCTGTTACATTTACAAGAAACACTATTTGAGTCTTTTAAATATGTTTTCATGTAAATTGTTAAGTGGTAAAAGGAGTTTAAGATTGCATTGTTTCTGGATATTAAGAAAAGTGAGTGAAATGGACACTTGCTCAATCACTTTTCTTCTGGGAGTTTTCTACTCCATTTTGTATACTCTCTACCAAAAATACCAGGACCCTGTCAGCCATGTGACTTTCAGACTCTAGACTCAGGGCAAAGGTTTTGCTGGAATAAGATTTATCAATCCTCTCTGCCTTAGCAGGGAATGTTAATCTGATCTCACTTTGGTTTCCTTTCACGGTAATCCATTTGATCAAGAAACTGAGGTCTCTCTGAAAAGCAACCTAATTATCTGGCCAAGGCTAATCCCTGATGCAAATGTAGACTCTCTAGAGATGGCCAAAAGCCAATTGCTCACACATGGAGGCTCAATTTCCATTTTAATCTCCTTTCGTTGCTTCTCATCTGAGGGTATAGGGAGGACCTCGATAGCTCTTTGGATAACAGACTGAGGTAACTTCTTAGCATGATCTAAAGACTCCTAAGGCAAAATCCTACCTGTCAATTTGCCAGTGAGTGAGTAACCATTTCTCTTTATTTCTCTTGTAGCAACCTCCCCCAATGTTAGGGGACAGACAGAGGTGAATGATGGGAACACTAGGATAAGAGAAGAATTCTATCAAATGGGCCCACTGTGCTGACCCCACATGCTTTCCTTTCAAAAAGGAAATTTATCTGCAGGGGAACCTGCCTGATATAAGTGAACAGGCTATGTCACATTTCTCAGCAAACTTCTTGTTAACTGCAGAGGAAATGTAGGCCCAAAGTAGTGTGAATAAAAGGAACTCAAGTTACCCTAAAGATGACTTTTGAGACCAGATCCTGAAACTGGGAGATAAGGATAATTCCTCCTAACCAGAATCCAATTAGAACCAGTCAACATGGGCCAAAATGACCTACATTTGCCAAGACAGGAAGAACTTGAAAATCTGATGTCATCTTGCTGTCAGTCAAAAGTTGACGTGGACCTGGGTTTACCTCTGTAAACTTCTCTGGGACTCCCAGTAAAAACTGGAAGTGCAGGAAAGGCAACATCTGAGTATTTTTTCTTTATCTCAAGAGATACTTTTTGAGTCTTTTAAATGCATTTTTTAAATATGAATTATAGGTAAATGGTAATAGGAATTTAAGATTGTTTTGCTTCTGGATCTGCACCAAAAGAAGATTACTAAGAGTTAAAATTCTAACAGTTGTAATTCTATATTTAGAAAGTACAGGTTTCAGCTATGTTTCAATTAAAGTACTATAAATATAAAATATTTGATCTTATTAAGAGGAGTAATTTAAAAAATCAGATACATAAGGATTATATCAGTACAGATTTAAGAAAGGGTCAGCAAGTAGGAAAGATATAAAAGGTTATAAGTATAGAAATATACTGTGTTGTAGAAATTAGAATGAAAGAAATTTCTGGATAAAAAAGTGTAGAGTGTCTAAGTAAGTTGCAGAGATTTGTGAAGAGTAAATCTCAAAAGTCTATGATTAAGTTGAATATACTTGGTACAGTTAAAGTTATTTAAGATTTCTCTTAAGGTCAAATAAGTATCCAAGCATTGTCTAATACTTAAAAAGCTACCATATATAAATCAGATGGCATTCCCCAACTCAAGGGGAATTGTAAAAATTAAATGTGTTCCTAACATTTCTACTGAAGTTTTTTTTTTTTTTTTTTTTTTGAGAGAGATGGACTGTTTTTCATGTGGCTTTTGTTGCTCTGACATTTCATTGTGTACATGGTACCGGGGTTCAAACCCACATCCTTGTGCATGCCAGGCAGGTGTCAAACTGTGGAGCCACCACTTCAGCCCTCTACTAAGGTTTCTAAAGCCATGAATGATCTCTACTCACAAGTAAATGACATGTCACACCACACCCTAAGCTATAATAAGTTACTATCTTCATAGTCTTCCAAGCCTGGCTGATAACACTGATTTGTTTTGTACAAATTGCTTTCAGAAAATGTTTTATTTCATTGTTTCTTATTCTAGCATGAGCCCTCCCCCATGTACACCATGTCCAGTTACCTGCCAACCGCCACCATCATGAACCTCTGGATTGCCCTGATGCATGAGATGCCTAGAGTCCATTAACATCTAGGTGGTCATGGAAATATGACCCCCCATGCAGCTGCCTCCCAACTTCTGGAGTTTCCCTGACTGCTGTAATAACACACCCCACTACCAGCATGAAGAAGTCAGAATGGTCATCACCCTTTTCCCCCTCAGCAATAGTCAAGGAGTGCTTCAGAGAGGAATTGAGGCAGGATACAGATTAGATAGAAAATGGGGACTTTGAACAATGGGACCCCAACACTGCAGAAAACCCTAGGCCCATACCTTTTCATTTTTGGCTGCCTGAATGGAAGGCCCTACTCATGTGTAGATAACCAACTCCTATTCTTGGCAGGAAAATCTTAAATGAAGGCCCCAAATTTGGTTAACACCCAACTTAGCCCCACACACTCCTTCATCCTCTTATGCCATTTCCTTCCCCTCTAACATCCTCGTCAACTTTCCTAAGGTGTCAACCACAGTATGGGATATATCCAAGCCCATTGTGACCACCCACCACACTCTCATTAACATTTCTCTAGAAAACTTGCTTTAGCTGGAGGCAGGGTCATCTCCTATCATCTCTCTGGCTGTTTCAGTTATAACCTAGGAATGTTCTTCCTGGGCAGAATACTTTTTTGTTTGCTTGCTTTTTGAAGGAGAGAGGGACAGATATATATATAAAGAGACAATTCTATTTAGTTTTTCATTTGGCTTTCATTGCTTGGACACTTCATTGTGTATGTGGTACTGGGGTTCAAAGCTGCACCCTCCCACATGCCAGGCAAGTGCCAAAACTGCTAAGTCAATGTTCCAGCCCCTAGAATTAATACTCTTTTTATACACTAACTGGATAAGAATTTGATGTCATCAACTCATTATATCCCTTTAGAGTATGGAAAGATAGATATGCAAAATTACCTGAAATCACTGCCAGACAGCAAGCCCTCTACACACTGTTTCAAACTCTGACTCAGGCCCTTATCAGAATCTATTGACTCCAGGCCCTTATCAGGAAAAAAAAAAAAAAAAAAAAAAAAAAAATCACACTTTACTGAAACTCCTGTTTTAACCAGAAAACTTTAACCTTGACCCCCCCCCCCATTCCCTCTATACCTACCTCAGGCTGTAAGCAGCAGGTGAGTCCCAGACTCCACTGCACCCCTTTCTCCCCTGGAAGGTTTCTCCAGAATAAACCTGTGTTACTGTTGAGCTGCTGCTCTCCTCTTTCATTCATCTCTGTCTTTACAAGGCCAATATAATGAACATGAGCTGTGATAAGAAAAATTCCAAAAGGATCAGAAAGGAAACGAGTTATCATGTGGTTCAATGCTATCACTTACCAAGAGGAAACTACAGCTCAGAAGAGGAATGTGATTTGTTCATTGACCCGGAAATAATTAATGCCAGAAAAGGGTTTTAAATTTATATCCATAATAGATACTGCCAAGATCTTCAATAGATCACAATCCTTAAAACAAAATTAGACTAACTCCTTCATAGGAAATGTCTTGGGAAACTGCTCCACAAAGACCTTGGTCTGAGTTACACATCGGTCCATGCTTTGAAACTACAGGAAGGCCCAATGAAACCCAATTTCTAGGAATAGCTTGGTAGTTCTTTCCGGAGTTTAGAAAAGGAAGATATTAAGATATTGGTTGGTTGGGTTTTTTTTTTAGCAGACTGATTCATAACTGAAAGAATGGACCATGCTTTTTTGACCTCCAAATAGATCAAATGAAGCCTGAGTTTTGGGATGAGGCTGGATTCTCCGTTCCCAGTGGTGACTGGAGTTTGGGCTGACTGCAGATTTCTGCTGCTAAAATAGCCCATTTTAGTGTTTGCTGCTGTTCCCAGTTAAAACTGGGAATTTGGGCTGGCTGCAGGTTTTTGCAGCCAAGATAGTATTAAGAATTGCTTCACTCCACACACCCAACTACTGTTGAGCAGCGCATTGTAGCTCCTGGTGTGGAAGCACAACCTGGTAATTTGGCACCAGTCTTCTTCTGAGTTCTTGTCTCGAAAATTTGAATAAAATCCACTGACTACCATGGAAGCCAAGAATAAAAGGAGTAGGATTTAAGGAAGGAGAGTAGAGTCTCCGCAACATGGAGGAGTACCTTTGGGCAGATTACTATCCTAGTGTGCTAGGCCGGGGTTTATACTGGTTTGGAGTATGAGCAATAAATTTATGTAAAGCTGGCATTGAGAAAAAAATCAACCTGTAAAACAGGCATTGAAACCGAGCACCAAAATCATTGGTTAAAGTCTATGTAAAACAGATAGCAAATCTTTCCCAGTTCCCATCTGTGTTCACCTCCACCTTCAGTAGCCTCCACAGATAAGCCTCATGGTCTTTTCTATTTGAAGATCCTGGGCAGGCCCATTAATCACTGATTGGCTTCCAGGTGTGGTTGAATGGGGCCCATGTCCTGACTACCTGGCCATTCATATTCTCCTGAGGTTCCTACACTTGACCCATTTTCTTACCAGCAATGAAGAGTCTTTAAGACTCTTGGGTTGACTGTGTGGGTCTCACCTCCAATGCTCAGAATTGACAGAGGTCAGATTTTGCAGACAGGATCTAGCACAAAGTATTCCATGATTACAAAAGACCTAATGCAATTTAGTCTCCCTTTCTCAATAAAAATTTAGATTTTTACATGTCCATCCATGAGTATTTTGGATGACTTCATGGCAGTTATATAATTCTGTAAATTCAAAGAATAAGTTTTTTGATCCTAACTATGCCTTCCACCTGCAATGTTGGGACTCAATCATTCATTCACTTGCCATATTCCCTGTGTCTTTGTCTAAATGAAAAGCTGGTGGAGAACAAGGTTAGGAGGTATGGGAATCTAGGTGCTATCCTATACCCTGCAATTGGAAAAGTCAAGTTTCATTGGAGTAGTTTGATTCGGTTCTGAGTAAAAAGGAAAAAAAAGTTTTAAAAGAGATAATGGAAAAAGTGAAGGATTTTTTTCCTTTCATATTATTGATTCCCCCTTGTTTATCATTAATTACAATAGTCTACAATTCCTTTCCATCCAGAATCTATGACCTAGACTCAGTTCAACTCCCTGTCTTCTAACCCATGCCTCCTTTATCTTTTGTCTGGACATGTGTGATAGTCTTATCTGCTCACCTTTATTATCTTCATTCTGCAATCTACCTCAATATTGCTACCCTAAGTTAACTTGTGAAGTCTGCTCAGAAATCCCAAGTGAATACCCTTTGCTCACTAGACATTACCTAAACCTCATTTTAAGTCCTTCAAAATCTTCATCTTACATCAATTCCTCTAGCTCAACCATGTGCCCCATTCTGTAGCTTTAAATACCCTTCCCAATGTGTCCATTCCAGTACTTCACTCTGGTCTTTGTTCCTACTTCTTCCACTGTCCATAAAATCCTTTCCCCATTTCATAAGGTTCTACATATTTCAAAAGGTGCTTGTGACTCACATTTTTTAAATGAACCCTGTCACATCTTTCTAAGAAAAAAACTTTTCTGTGAATTCCTGTAACTTCTGAATCACCAAAAGAACACTCCCTTCTGAGTCTGTTTTCAATAGACCTGTCAGTCCTATCTTTGTCTCTCTACCATCTAGTAGATAGGAACTGCTCAATAAAGTCTATTAAAATTAAGAATTCATGATAAAGGCAGGTTATAAACTAATTACAACAGGTGATTGACCCCTAGAATCCACATAAAATACATCAGATTAAAGAATAACTTTAGTGATGTAGTTAATCAGGGTATGATGCAGGTGAGTTTGAGGGTGAATAGAGTTATTTTAAAGAGAATCAGTTTTATTTAGTTTTTTCGTGTGGCTTTTGTTGCTCTGACACTTCCTTGTGTACATGGTGCTGGGGTTTGAACCCGCATCCTCACGCATGCCAGACCAGTGCTGTGGCCACTTAGCAACCGCTCCAGCCCCAAAGTTGATTCTTTAACTAGAATTGTTGTAAGATATTGTCCTGGGAATGAGTGAGGAAGTCATCTAATTCTCTTATGACAAACAGATTTCAACTTTTGTGCTTACTCTAGTTATTTGGTGGAGGCTGCCTAGAGCATAGCGTTAGAGATTCTATGGTCTTGAGCAAAGAAAAAAGATTTTGTGATGTGCAAGAAGTGTTTATCACATGTATTTGAGTAAAGAAAGTGGAGAGGGGAAAAATATCTAATGGTTGCCAGCGCCTGAAACCAGAGAGGAAGAGGATTCTCTCAGGTCCACCGCTTGTCTCAGAACTAGCTTGAAACTCAGTCACTCCATGTGCGTGGTATTTCCTGGTGCCAGTCACACTATCTGACATCCCAGTCCATGGCTTAGTTTCTTAGTTTCTTGATTAACATCATTTCTGCCAACATACTGTGATTTTAAAACTCCCTTTTTGCTGCTCTAAATTTTATCGCTGCCACCTCTGCTTTGAGATTGAAAGGACTTACAAACTGTACTCTCAGCGTGAAACTGCTATATAGGAAGAATAGACGTTCTAAAGCTCTATTTAGCATACAAAAATGTTCCAACATTCCAGCCCAAAATAAAAACCTTCCAGCTAAATCGATCTCTCTCCAGTCTCTTTCTCACAGTGAAGATCTAAGAGGATGACTTCCAGCTCACTGTGTCTGCTTCCTCTCCTACCCACAACCAGAACAGCCCTAGGTTTTGGACCCTGCTTCTCTCCAGGATCTCCAATTAACCATCTTGTTGCTTAACGCAAAGAATACCCTTCAGGCTTGATCTTTGCAACATACATGTCCATGTGTTTCAGTTTTTCCTTGGAGATACAGATCAAATTGCCTCTATACTCCACCCACACAGGACAATAATAATATAAAACACCCCCCAATCCTTCCCGAGTTGGAATCCATGGCTTGGCTCTGCTAGTTCTCCAGTACATTATTTTACAACCCACATGTGTTCTTCTACCTTACAACCGGTATTTGACACTTACCTTTTTCACCATTTATGTAATTTGTATTATTTATATACTCCTACAGGTCTATATGTGGACAGCAGCCTTTACTGAGAGTTTGGCAAAACCAGAGGCGATGAATTATATAGAAACAAAGCAAATGACTTCAAATGTGATGTTAATCATCCCTTCTTGAAGTTTCTTAGCCTCCCCACCTCTCATTCCTCCCACTTTAACATTGAAACATCTCACTGGCTCCTCTCTCCTCCTTCCCCTTCAAACTCTGCCTTTTCAATTCTTAAGTTTATCCTGGTGAAAAGACCAGTCTCCCTGAGTGATCCTGTGCTGGTCAC
The DNA here is from genome assembly GCA_004027875.1 of Aplodontia rufa. Lineage (NCBI taxonomy): Eukaryota > Metazoa > Chordata > Mammalia > Rodentia > Aplodontiidae > Aplodontia > Aplodontia rufa. Next base: position 38,370 of record PVKS010011218.1, read on the forward strand.
TTTTCTGTAACTGCAACATATACCTGAGATAAATTAACTTAAGACAAAAGGTTTATTTTGACTCAGTTTTAGAGGTTCCAGTCCATGACTGATTGGGTCTGTGGTGATGAGGCAGAAAAACCTAGGCAGTCAGTACAGGCAGAATGAGGCGAGTTGATAAGGAGGAAATTGGCTGATGGTCATTTTTTCTGAGAGCGCAAAGAGAATCCACAGCTCTAAGTAAGCAGAGGTGCATGTTAGATTCCCATGCCCCTTCTCTAACAAGTGTGGTCCAGACTGACTTCCCCTCTGCTGATAAAGATGCTTGTGGCCCAGAAGCAAAGACTTGATCAGATCAAAATTTCATGCTCATACTCCTAGGCATGGGGCAGGGAAGGCAATGATTAATCAAGAGAAGAGAATCTTGAAGATCTTGGCTCTGAGGCTCCCTTCTCCTGGAGAAATCTTTTCTATCCTTTCTTAAATAAATGCTGTTTGCTCCACTTGCCTGGGTGTCCTTTGGTTTCATTCTTGGACTCAGGACACAAACCCAACATCCCCAACACAGGCATCAGCGACACAATACATCATGGCAGGAGCACATGGCAGAAGCTTGTTCAGCTCCTGTCTTGGTGTGAAAGAGGAAGCGTCTAGATTTCCACTCTCCTCTTCTAGGGGACACTGCAATGACCTAAGTCTTCTGTTAGGGCCCACTCATCACCTAACAGCTCCAGTCTGGACACCAAGCAGTTAAACTGTACCATAGCAGATACCAATTTCTTCTCATTCTATTTGGTGAAGTCATTTGGGACTTCCCAAGTCTTACTCTGGAATACTAGACCTGACCTGCCTAATGAAACCCAGCAAGCTTGGGCTGGCAGAACTAACAGGCCGGCTAGGTCTACTAAACTGAATTAAGTCCTACTTCTTGGGCAATCAGGGCTTTCCATTATTTTTTCCCCCTTCCACTACATCTTAACCTTTCCATGGCAGTGAAATTTTGACTACTTCTTTGAAATGTTTTTCTTTCCTGATTTCCATCCTATTTATCTACTTTTTTTTAATTCTGAAAGTTCTAATGCACGTTTTAAGAAACTTAGTTGTTGAACAATCAAACATGCTTACAATGAAACTATATATTCTGAAATTTAGATTTACCCCCTAGAGCCCCCCTAATTACCCACCCTTATCCTTCCTCCTCTCCCCCCTCCTTCCCAATACATCTCTACCAATGCCTTACCTTGTGTGTCACTACACTTTTCAGGGTTTAAAACATGAGAGTTGACCACCTTTTGCAATGGCCAGGGTCTAGCTCCAGCCTCCACAGTTGAGTGAAATCATTCAACCCTTGGTTCTCTGGGTTATGCTGACTTCACTCAGCATCATTTCTTCCATAGCCATCCATTTACCTTCAAAGGCAGCAATATCATTGTTTCCAATTGCTGTGTAAAATTTCATGGTATATACGTACCACAGTTTTTGTCTCCATTCATCCAGTGAGGGAAATATGGGTTGTTTCCATAATTTTGCTATTGTAAATTGAGCTGCTATGAACATCGATTTTGCTGTGTGGCTATAATGTGCTGATTCTAAGTCCCCTGGAAACATACCCAGTAGAGGAATAGCAGGATCATATGGTGGGTTCCTCCCTAGTTTTTAAAGTATTCTCCACACTTAATGCATATTTTTTAAAAGCTGTTTCTCATCTTGCCCCATGAGTTCTCATCCCACCTGAGCACTTCTGCCCAAAAGAAATACAATGCATGCAGCATGTGTAATTTTATACTTTCTACCAGCCTCATTACAAAAGTGAAAACAAAGAGGTAAAATTTTTAACAGTACATACTTTAACACAAGATATCCAAAGTATCCCGTAATTATCAAAATTATTAATGGCTATATTTTGTTTTTTAAACAAAATCTTCAAAACCTAGGGTATAACTTACACTTTTCACAAATCTTAATTTGGATGTTAATTGTTTTAGTCAGGTTTTTGCTGCTGCAACCCAAAGACTTGACAAGAATAATTTTACAGGAGAAAAGTTTATTTGGGGGCTCCTGGTTTCAGAAGTACCAATCCATAGACAGCAGGCTCCATTCCTGGAGACTGGAGGTGAACATCAAGAGTATGGTGGAGGAAAGTGGCTCAGGACTTCACATCAGGAAGAAGAGAACGTGACTCCACCCCACAAGGCCAAAATATATGCCCTAAAGGCACTCCTCCAGGGACCCACCTCCTCCAGCCACACCCTACCTGCCCACAGTTATCATTTGGCTAGTCCCTATCAGGGGATTAGTTCACCAATTGGGTTACGGCTTTTATAACCCAATCATTTCACTTCTAAACCTTCTTGCATTGTCTCACACATGAGCACTGGGGGGACACCTAATATCTAAACCATAGGACTAATTTTTTATTGAAATATTTGTACCTGGATTTCAAAAACTTTGCACTTGAAAAGCAGATTTACATACCTGAACTGTTCAAACCACAAGTTTTCCAATATCTAAGTGAATACTAAAAATCTTATGTTTTCATATTTTTGTTCATGTTGATAAAACCAATATTCTTCAAAGAGGTAAGACTTCGAAGCAAAAGCATAACTGTCCATGTTTAGTAAATTTGCTAATTTTGATGTTAATTCAGTATTATTAGCATCAAATTCAAAGGAGCCCAGGATAAATTGAAAACCAACTCTATTTCCCAATATCAATAAAACATTCTTCAAATCTTTCTAGGGGCTCTTGTAGCCTATTTACATAATCTGTCAACTACAATTAGAACTTTCTGCATCTCAATTCACATTAAAAATGTGTAAAATCAATATTTTGGTTTGTACTATAAGAGCTTCAGTTTCAACATAAATTCTCATACCTGTCTTAGCTAGGTATAAATAAAGCTTTTCCTTCTTTGACACTTCAAATTTAGCTCATTTACATACAGTATGATGTCAGTGAGAAAAAAATGCAAATCTCAATGACTTTTTGGTTTCGGTTATATGGCAAGCATTTTACTTTTTATGATTACCATGCACTTGAAATGTGATTAGTGCAACTGAGGCGGTATAAAATATTTCTGATAAACACAACTTGATTCTTTGGGCAAAACCACACTTTACAAGCATTGTAATATATAAGATGCTTTCTTTTTCTATAGAGGGCATGTTGGGCATATGTATCATTTCTAAGTATTATGAAAGGACTGATGCAATTTGAATGATTTTTATTTATGCACTTATATAACACTATACTGTATGAATATTTTACATATGGAGCATGAACTGTAGTGCTCTACATAATATATAAATCAAAATTGGTAACTGATTAAAGTATTTTCAATTATCACAATTAAATCATTGTTCAAGTTACTTTTTTATCCTTTAACCCACTTGACTGTTAGATCCTTGGGTTTGACATAGACTCATACTAAAGCCTAAGGAAGGCCCCTCTGAGTTCTGAGGGAGACTAGGCCTAAGCGTGGGCCTAGTCCTTGTAGAATCCAGGTGGATGTCCTGTTAAATGGTCCTCCATGGTATCTGACCACAACATCTTATCACCTGATTTGTCTTCTACAAAATTCCTACCAATTCAGTTTAGCTAGAAATCCTTTATCTTTCATGTTTCCTCCTGGTGATTTTCCATCTATTGTCCACACTAATCCTTGGCTATAAATTCTCATTTGTCTCTATTGGAGTCAGTGTTGAGTCCATTCTCTCTCCTCCACTGCAAGACCCCATTTCTCCATGGATTTACTATGAATGAAATCTGCTTTGCCATCTTTAACAAGGATCTATTTTTTTCTTTAGCAGGGTATAAGAACAGTATTTTTCTCTGCTTTGTACTTCCTGTACCTAGCAAGTATACAGCACATAATAGTTGTTCTGTTTGTACAGGGTAATTAAATAGTCAGGTCCTGCCATGCCCCAATTTCCCTTCCATTTTCTTATCTCGCTGCTATATGTTAGACCTAAATTCATTCTCTTACGGATAACATCCAAGGGGAAAAGGAGCTTTAATTAGACAATGCCTAGGAGAAATTCTGCATGCTTTATTTGCTTGGTGTTGGTTTCAAAACTTTGATAGTTCAAATATTCAGGATATTATCCATAGGAAGATCAGAAAAGACTTATCTTTAACTGCAGACTTTATAGATGTTGTGAAGATCATTCCATAAAATGAAAACAATATACTCTTTACTGATAATGATGACAGGCGGTTTGAAAAGTTAATCCCTGCCTTCTCTACCTGGTAGCTCTGTAATCTCAGGCAAGGTACTTAAACGAAGCGTCACTTTGATCAAGAATAAATTGTCAATACTACTTGTCAAGAACAGTTATCTGAGATTATAGAGATTGAAAATTCATGGACATTCTTAGGACAGGGCTGCTTGGTAAGGCATATTTTATGCATATTTTATGCAATTTGTAGTTGAATAGTAATAAGACAAATGTGTCACCTGGTGTTTTGATTGTAAGCATCAGAAATGGATTCTAACTTCAGCAATAAGGAAATGGGCAAGGAGTAGAATGATAAGATTATAAAGCAATAAACAGACAGATGTAGGGCTAGAGCAGTTGCTCAGTGGTTATGGCACTTTCCTGGCATGCACGGGGACATGGGTTCAAACCACAGTACCACATACACAATGAAGTGTAGGAGCAATGAAAGTCATATGAAAAACTAAAATTGATTTTTCTTTCACTGACTTTTATAAAGAAAAACAGATTAGTTCAACAATTCTGTTTACCTACGTTTCATAATTTAAATTAACTTCAAGGTGGCACATTTAGAATGATTCAACCCCAATGATTTATCTATTGGGTTAGAAGTTCAAATTCCATGTTTTTAGCAGATAGTCTGAGTTGGCCTAGCACAGATTTTATACCAATCCCTTGGCAAGATGGGAATGGGTTGAAGACCTGCGGCCCCTTAATTGACAATTGACAGTTTTTCTAAGAATATATTCAGGGAGGTTTGAATTATCTATCCCTCAAAGTAAAACTGGAGTGCTATTACAAAAACAAGGAGTATGGCTGAGCAGTGGCACATGACTATAACCCAGGCACTTCAGGAGGCTGAGGCAGGAGAATCACAACTTGGAGACCACCCTGGGCAATTTAGTAAGACCATATCTCAAAATAAAATGGTCGGGGGATATAGCTCAACAGGATAGTACTTTAACTAGCATGCATGAGGACTTGGGTTCAATCCCCAGTACTGCAAAAAAGTATAAAAGCAATGAAAAAGCACAAAGAGGATGGAATGCTTTGCAGGTGAAAATAGCAGATGTCTTCCACACATAATTTTATTATAAGCTGTAAATTACCCAGACTGCAGTGTTTACCCCGGATATAGATAAGCTTCTATTATTTTGCAGTTCCTTTTTGTGAAGCAGAAGTAAAACAAGTGGAAAGCAGCCAGCCTAGGATGTGGCTGAGATAAGGATTCCTATTATGGTTGAGATGGGAGGGGTGGTTTGCCCACAGCAATCTCCAACACTTGTGGCTGTAAGAAGCAGCATTATGGTGGAGGGAGGGCCAGGTCTGCAAACGGAAAACCTGAACTCCCAAAGTACAACAGGAAATGAGAAACTACAGAAATTAGAGTGGAAAACGGCACAACAGATTGGGTTTGAGAGTCCGCCGCTAGCAGAGTTGAAGTCCAGAGTAGCTGTGAAGAGATGTTTCTTGTGTTTCTGGCTTCCAGAGCATTTCCAAAGAGCCAGATATGGGTGTTTCAAGGGCTCATGCAAAGAGGTGTTATAGGGTTAGAGAGGTATTAGCTTCTAAGTTTCCAAAAAGAAATCTGCAAACACAGCCATATGTGGCTGCTGAATTCCTTCTGCCCTGGCTTTGTCCAGATTTTTTAATGTTTTTCACCGGTGAACATCTCAATAGCCTTTGGATTAGTGTTTGCCAAATGACAGTCTGTCAGAACAGGGCTGACCTGTGGCAATGTTTTTACTGATTTATTGTGCAATTAAAAAGTAGATGAAAAGTTAACATTTCTGAAGTGAGTTTTAATAAAATACCTTTCTTCTTTTTTTTGCATGTGTGTGTGTCTGCTAGGATTTGAACCCAGGATCTTGTGCATGCTAAACATCCCTCTAGCGTTGAACTATTTACCCTTAGCCCCTAAATATATTCAATTTAAAGACCTTTATATTTCTAAAACTATGTCCTTCTCATACATTCTTATGCTACAATCTTTTATGGAAAAAATGAAAACGGATGGTAGTTTTAAAAATGTTTTCTTGGCACAATAAATATTGGTCACTCTATGTTGGTTTCTCTCCAAGATAATGTTAGTCTGTAAAGTATAAAATTGGAAGCCAGAGCTCTAAATGACACTAAGACCCCACCATTTACTGCCCATGTGAGTCTATAAAGGGAAAGATGCTTCCAGCAGAGTGCATCAGCATAGAGGAACCTGAGGAGACCTGGGTTCAAATCTTGCTTCTCTCTTACTAGTCTCACCTTGGAAAAGAGGTTCCATTTTATCTATAAAGCAGCAACAATTGTTGTACCTATTTCATAATTTTTTGTGTGTATGTAGTTCACAATGCTATTCAAACAGAAATCTGTTTCTATAATTTCAGGTATTTTTCTCTTTAATTATAATTAAAGTTAAACTTTCAGGACTGTCTTTTCAACCAAATTTCTACAAATACTGCCCAAATCATGGACTAAAAATTTTGAAAGGCATGCTGATATGTACTAGTCACCTGTTTAAAAAAAATAGCGTTTCTATGTTTGACAAGTATCTGACTTTCTCCATTCTGCGGGTCAAATCCTTGCTTGATATTTGGTGGGAGATACTGATTAGCAGGGAGAGGGATATGAAAAAGTTCCTGTCCAATTGTTTTAAGTCCTTTGAAACTTCTGGTGCATGGGATCACATGTTTTTGGCGAGATCAACTCTTCCATCAAGTCAACTTACAGGGTATTTCTAATTTTTGTTCCCTGTGGCTTAAACTATACAATGTGTTGTATGAACTCAACAGGATGAGAGGAAATTTGTGGGTCTGTCTTTGTTTGAGACAAGCCGACTCCTTTCAATGTTTCCAACAGTCCCATGAGTGTAGCAGGAAGAATCTATGACAAAATTGGAGTTCATTTTTGTATTTGCAAGGTTTAAGGAGGGTGTTCTTTTGCTAGAAAACTATCCTACCTCCATTAAATTCCTTTTACATGTTTGTGCAAAATGTGTTGGTTATGCTGTAGAGAGTTATTTCTAGGTTAATTTTGTTCTACTGATCTACATGTGTAAACCTCTAACTACACAGTTTGGATTACTGTCAGTGCTGAAGTCAGATAGAATGATTCTTCCCTGAGTTTTTTTCTTTCCCAAAGTTCATTCAGCTGTTCTAGTTTTGCCTTTCCATATACATTTTAGAAAAATCTTATCTATGTTGAATAAAAGGTATTTGTTCCAAAAAAGAAAATTCCCTTGCTGGAATTTTAAGGAATTGTGACAGACCTTTATGTTAGTTTAAGGAGAATAGACATCTTTTGCTATGTTGTCTTTCAATACATAAACACAATATCTCTGCATTTAGACAGTCTTTGCTTTCTTCCACCAGATGTTTAAAACTCTCAGCATTCAAAACCCATAGGTCTGTTATACATCTTTTCATTTCTTTGGAGCAATTAGAATTGATATTGAAAATTTTATTATCAATCCTTTTTGCTAGTATGTGAAAATACAAGATTTGTTTTATTGAAGTGACTTATGACAAAGTTATGCTGAAGAAAAACAAAGTGGTATTAGAAGATGGATATACATTAATCTGTTGGCTGCATTTTCTCAGTTTGAGATCGTCCTGGTCCTTCTTATAACAAGTAATATTTGAAGCCTAGCCATATTGTAATTTTTTGTAAATATAAATTTCGGATTTGTTGTGACATTTGTACATGCATGTAACAATTTGGTCAATTTCTTTGCCCAGTACCTCAATCCCTCTTAGTCCTCCATCCTCTAATTCTATTATTCTAGCATCTTTTTCTTTCTTTCTAGCTTCTATGATAGAAAACACGTAGCCCTTGACTTTGAGTCCAGTTTATTTTGTTCAACATATGTTCTATGGTTCATTTTCCCCACAAGTGACATAACTGAGTTCATCTTTGTGGCTAAGTTAAACTCCATGGTGTATACATGCCACGTTTCCTTTGTTCGTTCATAAATTGCTAGGCACGCAGGCTTATTTTGTAACGTGGCTATTGTGAGTTACACTGCTTTAAACACAGAACATTGGCTGTGTTGAAAGGCTCTGGGTCTTATTTGAATGCTGTTTTAGCAGGGCTTCTGACAACTCTCCCACCTCATTCAAGCCAGGTGTGGTTGGAAAGCCACGTTTTCCTCTCAGCATCCACTGCTGTGGAGAGAGGCAGGGGCTCCTCGACAATTCTCATGGACAGAGTATTCCTCCCACTGGGCCTCCTCTGGCTTCAGCTTGGCTGGGAGGTGGAACATGTCCACTGACTCCTCTGCATGGGGACAGGGGTTGGAGGTGGCACTGCAGGCCTTGTCCCTGCCCCGTAGGTGGAAGCCAGGAACCCTGGCTGTTCCTCTGTTATCACACTGATGGAGAAGGGTAGCTGATTGCCCCTTGCATTGAGGGAGGAGAGCTCTGCCCCAACTCAGGCTTTGTTGGTAGGCGTGGAGGTAAGGTCAGAGTTTTTTGTTTGACGGTATTTAACCTGAACAGTGCTGTTATTTTCTGAAAGTTCTCTGTCTGGCTAAGCTGTTCCTTTCCTCTTCCTTTGGCTAGAGAAGGCTGGCTTTTCTTGGGACTTCTTTTGTACCTGCATATTGGCATGACTGGGTTCTGGCTCTTCCAGTACTCAGGTCAGAAGTATGCCCTCTGAGACAAAGAAAATGCCAGGACTTCCTGCCATGTGGTTCCGCATGGTCATTCCCAAGGTTCCTGGCACATCTGCCTTCTGCTGCCTCCCCTTTAGAATCTTCTCGTTTGATATGTAGTAGCTCCTCTGAATCTGCAGGCTCCACATCCACAAACTCTACCAACCAGATAGGACTGCAAGAAAAATCATTTCTGTACTGAAAGTGAACAGACTTTTTCCTTGTCACACTCTAAACAATATAGTCTAACAATATTTGTGCAGTATTGACATTGTATGGAGCTTTACAAGTGATCTAGAGATATGAAGCCTATAGGATGTGCTTGGGTTATATGCAAGTACAATGCCATTTTATTTAAGGGACCTGGGCATCTGCAGATTAAGCCAAAGGAGTCCTGAAAACTATCTCCTCAGATACCGAAGGACAACTGTATGATGTCTTGGGTTTTGAGTTGTATTAGAAGAATAGAGGAAAATATACCTACTGCAGTTACCTAGAAGTTTCTTTTTTGTGCATTTTGTTCTTTTGACCATTCAACACTTCCCAGTAAAAGCTGGTCTTTAGTTTTGTCAGTTATGCCTATGAAAATTTCTAAATAGGCCTTACTTATTGCTTTTACCTACTCATTTCTCACCTGAAGATAATCATTGAAACATTCTCAGAAAAAAATATTGCATCATGAAATGAAGAGCAACTTCAAAAAAATTCAAGTGAATGGTGCTTCATTGACACCATGAGGAGCTGAATGTCAACTCTTCAGTGAGTGCAGAGAGCAGTGGCTAAAGAAGCAGGGACCTTTTCCTCAGTTGTCTTGAGTAGATGCAGTCATGCTTAGCTTAACAAGGATAAATGTGTTATTGGGTGATTGTGTCATTGTATGAATGTCATCAAGTGTGTTACACAATTGAAGATGCTACCATGTCACTAGGCAATGTAATCCAAGGGGCTCACTATTATGTGGTCATTGACCAAAACTTTATGCAGTACATAGCTGCATTTATTTATGAAGATTGTACAGGTCTAATCTTATCTGAATACAGAAATAGGCGCTTAATGACTTATAAAAATTCCCCTTATCACAGCAAATCTATGATTTAAGGTTCATAAGCAGGCAATATCATATAACTTTTAATTACCTAATTATATGCTTGAGCATGTTAAGCTATTCCAAAGTTGAAGTCCTAGTCTATCAAACCAACTAAAATTCATGGCACATCATAAATTTTCTCTTACAATTCCACATAGTCATTCTTTGTATCCTCTGTTTCATCGTAACAACTTCCATTTTTATGTGGCATTTTCAAAGCAAATCACTGGCAAAATGTTCCTACAATAAAAATAACTACTTTGTGGCTTTGCTTCATTATCAAGATCTGAAATGCTTTGCCAAACGTAAGCAAGCTGGCAAGGTCTGGCAAGCGGTGGGAGGGGCCCTGGAGAGGAACCAAACTGACACATTCCCACGCTGTCTATGGAATAGAAGTTGGATACTCCATGTTGACTGAGTTTTTCCCACCCTTACGGCTCTCTAAGGTTGTAGAGGTGTACAAATACCAGAGTTGCTCAATCATGGCACTTAATATTCATAGGAGCACCCTGAGAAGGAAGCCTTGGGTGACTGGGAGACTTCCATGGAAAATTCCAGTTTAAGAAACCTGAGCTCGGGCTGGAGTGGCCATCTCAAAATAAAATGAAAAGGGGCTGGGGATGTATTTCAGTGTAGTTTGGTGGTAGAACACATCACATCCCTAGCATGCAAGAGATCCTGTGTTTAATCCCTAGTATAGAAAGGAGGGGGAGGGAAGCCTGGACTTGGAAAGCTTAAGATTCTTGATTTCAGGCAATGAATATAGACGTCTGGATGCAAAGCAACCTTGAGAAATGGGACAGTTTTCTGGAAAATTGCCATCTATATATTCCCCAGTTATGTTTAGTGATTAAAACTTATCAAAAACTTGACAATCGGGGCTGGAGTGGTGGCTCAGCAGATACAGCACTTGCCTGGCATGTGCAAGGATCTGGATACTGTCAGCCAGAATTGAAGACTGTCATCAACTGCAAGAGGCCCGGAACTTGGTGAAAAAGAACAGGTAGCAAAGGTCAGAATGGAACCAGAGATCAAGAGCCCAGAAAGATGGTTCAAAAAAACCATGAAGGGTCCTAGCAATAAGGAGAGCTTGGTTAACAAGCCATATAGCTGGGAAGTCTACATGCATTTCCCATAAATATGGGAAAGCACAAACATAATGGCTGGAAGGTAGAAAGGTACAAAAACCCGGGCACAGTATTCATTTCTTCCCTCCACAAGTAAAATATAGTGCTCACTACATGCTAAGATATATTCTAGGTGCTCATAATACTCTAGCCAACAAAACAATGCTTCTATCCATTAAAGACTTATATTTGGAGACTGGAGGTGTAGCTCAGCTGTAGAGCTCTTGCCTGGCATGCACAAGGCCCTGAGTTCAGTCACCAGCACCAAAAACACAGCTAAAATAAAACCTATATATTAACAAGCAAAGTACTGATAAAGCAAATAAACCAAAGTAGAGATAAATGCTGAATAGGAAACTGAGTAAGAACTGCAAAGTGGAAATAGAAACATTTCAATATTTTCATCACATTTGAGAGACAGCATCTCCAGGAAGAAATTTGAGGAAGACTAGTACGTGTAAAGGCCCTGTCGCAGAGATGGCTTTGTCACACTGAAGAGACAGGAGAACCAGCATATCAAGAACTGAGTGAGCAAGAGAAACTGGCAGGTGATGAGTCTGGAGAAAGAGGCAGCAAGCAGGTTGGGTAGGAACAGATAGGCCCTGCTTAAGGGTTTGGATTTTCTTTAGAGTGACATGAGATTTCACTAGATGATTTTTACTAGAATTATTTGGGACCTGGGGGTGGAAGTTAGTGGTACAGCAAATGCTTAGCATAAGTGAGGCCCTGGATTCAATTCCCACAAACAGAAGAGTAAGGAGGAGCACGAGGAAAGGGTGGAGGGGGAGGATTTCACTTTAAGAAAATCAATGCAACTCAGATGCCCCTCACTGGATGAATGGATCCAAAAACTGTGGTACAAATGTACCATGGAGTTCTACTCAGCAATTAGAAACAATGATATTGCAGCCTTTGAAGGTAAATGGATGGCTATGGAAGAAATCATGCTGAGTGAAATCAGCATAACTCAGAGAACCAAGGGTTGAATGTCTACACTCATCTGTGAAGTCTCGAGGTAGACCCTGGTCATTGAGAAAAGTTTATTATTCATGTTTTAAATCTGGATAAGGTGTATTGACACACAACCTAAGGCATTCATAGAGATGTATTGGGAAGGAGGGGGAGGAGGGATAAGGGTAGATAACTGGGGATGGGCTCTTGGGGGTAAATCTAATTTTCAGAATTATATTTATTATTTTGTTAGAAGCATGTTAGATTGCTCAATTAAAAAATAAAATTTAAATTAAAAAAATCGGTGGCTGGGTGTGGTGGTGCAGACCTGTAGTCCCAGCTGCGTAGGAGTCTGAGACTCTAGAATTACTGGAGCCTGAGAGTTTGAGATCAGCCTGGACACTACTCCAAAACAGCTGAAAAAAAAAAAAAAAATCACTCTGTATGTTGCTCCCCATATTGAAGGTAGATATGAAGGAAAATATAAATTAAATCATACTGGGATTATAGACCAGGATATCGGGTATAGAGAGAAATACTTTAGAAACATGTATAAAATTAGAGGTAGAATTAATCCACCCTGCTAACAGATTAGTTGTGAAAGGAAAGAGAACCAGAAATGATTCCTTGGATTTTTGATAAAGAAGGCAAGGATTCTGGGCAGGTTTTCTGCCTTGCTTCCCTTTAAAATTAAAAGTCACCATCTCCACTTTGCGTAGATTTTTTATCTCAGCCTCAACTGTTCCTTATTGTCTCTGACAACATAGCTACACCATGCAAATGATAAAAATCAACACCACTTACCCAGTGGGGCTCTTGGGAACAAGTCCATTTAGCTCTAAACCCCACAGGGTTTCCCAAATGGCCTTGCTAGAGCCCAGTATGAAGCAACTAGTGTTAAACGTGGGGTGCAATTACCAAACCAAAGCCAGTGTACTCATCAAGGAGTCCGGAGGGGAGCTTTCCTCAGATGCACGCAGCTACCTAATTCCCAGAACCTGTTTTGTATTCATAAGTACATTCCTGTAAATATTTTTAAAAAGTGAAATTGTTTTGAATCCCCCTAATCTGTTTAAATTTGTGGAAAATTATATACTTTTCTAAATAGAATATATAACCAGAAAAGTAAAGCAAAAATAAAATCAATTTCATTTTAGAAAGACTTTGCGCAACAGATGAAGTAATTCGAGGCCATAATTAATGAACAAATGTTAAATTTGAATATGCACATGTATTGTTTTTGCTGTAGAAAGCTAAGCTATGGTCAATGTGTATCCAGTAACTAGTCACATACCTAACTATACTCAAGAATCCTCTAGACCCTCACCTATATAAGAGTATTCAGTGTTCCGCTACCTTTCTTTTGCTTTCTTGTATAAAAAAAAAGTTCATTTACCAAATGGTACTAAAAATTGTTATTTGAAAAACAAAGTGAAGAGGAAGAGATAGGTGCGAAGAACAGGATCAGACAAACTAGTCTGAATCGTAACTCCGTTGCTTTTTAGCCACCTGGTCTTGGTGTATTATTTCACATACTGAGTTCCCTCATCTGCAAAACACGGAAAATCATACCCACCTCCTAACATTGTGAGGACTGAATGCAGTAACTCAGGTAAGGCACTCGGGACCTTAGAGAAAGCACTTAATAGATGGTTGTAGGTTTGTCGTAGTTAGAGTCACATGAAGTTGCATAAACAGTATGGGGAGGTCCCTGTGCCCTTCACCCAGCTTCTGTCAATGGCTCCCTTTTACACAGTTATGATGCAATATCAACCAGGCAATTCACATGGTAAAGTGTGTATACCCAGCTTGTCATTTTATCATGTGGGCAGATTCATAAGAATCACCCCTACAATCAAGACAAAGAACTATTCTACCACTACAAAGGTCTCCCTTCTCCCCCTGAAACCACACCCACCTCCTTCCCAACCCCCACCACCTCTAAACCCTAGCGACCACCAATTACTGCAGTGATGTGTCTCCCACCACGGTGCTTACCATTCTGAGAACGGTTCACATATACAGAAACAGTGTCCTTCTAAGACTGGCTTTGTTTCACTGCACAATGACCTTGTTGTAGGCATCAGTAGCTTGTTCCTTCAAATTCCTGAGTAGCATTTCACGGTATGAACATACTACAGTTTTTATTTAACCATTCACCTATTGTAGGACATTTGATTGTTTTCAGTTTTGGGCTATTAAAATAGTTATTTATGAACATTCTTATGTTTTTGCCTGGATATAAGTTTTCATTTTTCTGAGGTCAACACCCAGGAGTGTGATTGCTGGGTTTTGTGAAGTGCTAGCATAATTTCTCCTTACTGTTATAATTTGCAATTGTTGTAATACAAGAGGTTGCCAATAAATCCCATCAAAGGACAGGAAGTAGAATAGAATCCCTGGGTAGAATTGCAAATTCATTTAATTAGCTAGTACATGCTAGTGCTCTAACAGACAATTCTATAATCTCAGAAGCTCAAAACAATAAAGTATTTCTTGCTTAATCAATATCCAGTGTGGCTCAGCCACTCTTCCGAGTCACTTGCTGTATTTGGTGGCTCCTATTGGAGAGCTCCAGGATCTGTCATTTTGGCTTTCAGAAGGGTGAGTGAGTAGGAGAGAGGGGAGGAGAGCCTGTGAAAGATCATTCTGGATGTTTTAGAAATTGGGTATGTAAATGGCATTTGCCTAAGTCCCAGTGACCAAAACCTCAGCCTAGCTGCAAGGGAGGTTAGAAAATGCAGCCTTTTACGAGGTAACAGCACCTGTCTGGTTAGGTTCCATCAGCAGTGGATCCTCCTATCAAGAGTGAGGGGCATTGGTGAGCTGATGCGGAGACTTTTCCTACTAAAGCACCATAGATGGAACTTAATTTGGCTTGTGGTAAACTCAGTAGCAGTTCCTGAATCACTTTCTATGAAGACACTAATGGGGAAAAAGTAACAGCACATCACAGCACACAGCTCTTCAGTAGGTAGAATCGTTAGGGTCACCCTCCTGGCTATAGGCAAGTGATATTTAGCAAATACAGGAGTAAAGAAAGAATTCAGAAAGAGGTAGAAATGCACCAAGACTCGTCTTACCAGCCTTCCCTGCTGGGTCTCAACGGTTACACTTATTCTGTATGACACATTCATGCTGGCTCTGTTTAAATAAAGTCGGGACAGGCAAACCACCGCATTGGGGTACAACAAGCCTGTTTTTGTATGGCCTGCAGGCTAAAGACAAGGTTTATGTGTGGATGTTGGGAAAAAAAAGATCGGAGATGTTGTGACACTGAAAATTTTGAAATTAAAATTTCATCTTCCTTAAATAATTTTCAAATCACAACCACAAAGTTGAGTAGTTTTAATAGAGACTATATGTAGCTTATAAAGGCAAAACTGTTTACTTTCTGGCCCCAGTGTGGCCAGCCCCAAATAGAAACCTGCTGGGTCTCACAGGTTTTCAGTGGTTTTGAAAATATCACTAGGTTGACGGAAGGCTGTGCCCCTTCTAAAGCCATGGCTATGAAATGGATTTTCACTTACAAGTAGCATTTTTTAACCCACTTTTAACATATCTTCATCACCTGCTTGTTATAGGAATGGTGATCCCCAGACTTAATAATCTGATCCCCAGAATTAAATCTCTGCTGAGTCTGAAGGGTAATGGTATTATTACCCTTGAAATACTGAGCCTTTGGTACTGAAGTAGCACTATAATATGTCCAGTTCTGAACCTTTCTAATATATTCCATCACTATTGCAGAGTCATTGCACAGCTAAAAACTTTCACCGTGGAAAAAAAAGTTTTTCCCTAGGCATAAGGAGAACAGGTTTTGAACTGTATTTATAAAGCTCTCACCTCTAAAACTTGCTTGTTCCCCTTTCAGTAGTAAGTTCAAAAGTGTCAAAAAAAACATAGCTGTCTTTTAAAAAAGTGTTCTCATACTGTCCATGTTGTGAAGTATTTCATCTTTTTAAATAACCTGCAGAGAATCAGCTATGGCACAATTTACAGAAATGAACAAATAACACTTGGATTATTTGGGTATCGGAGAAACACATGCACTCTTTCCTCTAATGCCTTAGGAAAAGTACCACATTTCATGCTTCCTTGACAATTTGCTAGATTTTACTTTCTCCACCTATGAGTGTTTTAAATGTATAGTTGCCCAAACTCCTGGCTTAGAAATCAGACTAAGATCCAGATGGCCCTCAGGCACCTCAGCCGTGTGACTTTTAGTCTATGTCTCAGTATTTTCACCTTTTACATGGGTTCACACACCACAGACCTTAGAAGAATGGTAAGAATTAAATGAAGCCAGATATAGAAAGTGCTGAACACAGAGGCATACAGAATGTATTCACCGACATTGTTTATGACTAATTATTGCTACCATCTTATTGCAGAATAGACCAATCAGAATCTTATTTCCATGAGGCAGCAGATACCATAGCTGCATATTTATAAGAGGTATAAATAGTTTGAGACAATGGTCATCAACAAAATAAGCCCTTAGAGTATTAAGCAAATTCAAACAAACTTCCATTCAGCATGGTACAGAGTGAAATATGTCAGTTATATGGACAGAAACATTAAAAGTATTAACATAAGCCAAAATAGTCATTAGCCTTAAGCTCTTAAATTCTTAAGAATTTGAGAATTGATCTAGTTCAACCACCTGTCTGATTAAGTCATTCTGCCCCTATCTAAAAGTCCTTATCAAGGTGAGGGAAACACTTTCCCATTTCAATGTATGATACTCTGAGGCTGAACTGAAAAGTTCTTACAAACTTGGGCCAACTTACTCTGAAATCAACTTTAATACTGCTCAACCTTGACAGGCATTCCAATATTTGATACTATGTACACATGTCCGAGTTATCTCCTGTTCCTTCAATTATTCCTCACACTACAGGATATCTGTTGCCTTCATCTTGGCCACATATCCTACGGTGCTTGAAGTTATTTTAATTCAATTTATTTTAATTCAATCCAATTCACACACACTTTTCCTTAAATTCTGCTGTCTGGCAAATCTGTACGTAAATTTACTCAGCTGTGCAGCGAAAGATTTCTAATATGTTCTCAGCAAAATTTAAAGACATCCTTTGATGTCTTTATTGATGCCTGCTCTATAAGTCAGAATAACAAAGAATACTATGAGGAAGCATGAGAATAGAACTTTCAGAACCAGTGACTAGTAAATTTTAGATCAGGTGTCTTACTTAGTTCTCTAAATGGCGTCAGGATGACAGCTCCCAGCAAGGAAGCTAAAGAGATTCTTTCCTACATTATGTTAAAAACTGGGAATTGCCTGAGATTTTATCCTACTTGCAAGCCAAGAAGTGAGCTTACCAGAGTTTTGCGGAAGCTGGCAGAAGACAAGACTCTTGGGTCAGAAATAGTTTGTTACCCCAGGCACAGTAAGAAGCTCGAGTTTCATGTTCCTTTCATTTTCCTTTACCTGCTACCAACAAAGTCCTGTGAGGGTGAGCAAAGGAGTACACATGGAAGCTGATAGCACATCTGATTTGCATCATGGCTGATGAGCCCTAGGCTTAAAAATACCCCCAGTCTTTTATAGTTGGCTGCAAGCAAGCTTACCCAACTTTTGCTCCCAAAGCTGACATTATTTTTACTGTACTAGGCAGCAAAGTAGCTCACCCTCTGTTCCAGAAGGATGCACTGTTTTCCATGATTTCTATTTTCTTTGAAAAGAAAAATCTAAGTCCAAATCAAATGCCAAGTAGACCAGAATATGGTTACAGTTGCTACCATGGGTGCAAGTGATTGGCCCAAGATGTGCGTGGAGCTTAAGACGACTACAGAACCCAACTAGACGTCAGAAACACACTTTAGGGACAGATAGATAAGGAGGGAAGCTGTTCAAGGGAAGGAAAATTCAAGTAAATTCTCACTCTTCAGAAAGGACTATGACAGGGTTTTGAGCAACTATTAACATGTAGTCTACAGGTGAAGTGCATAAGGCAGTTGGAAGAGCCCACATGGGCCAGAACATGCATCATGCTGTTATTTATGATTCTAAGTTCTGGTAATTGAATGAGCTTTGTTTCCTAAGTAGTTGGAAAAAAATGAAGGCAAGCAGGTGTGAAGATAGAATTCAGGAGATTTTCAAGTATGGATCTACAGCAAACAGGATTTGTCCCATAAGAGAAACTCGGGGGGCTGGAGCAGTGGCAGTTGTAGTGCTTGCCTGGCATGCACAAGGACCTGGGTTCAAGCCCCAGCACCCACCACATGCACAAGTGTCAGAAACAAAAACCAGATGAAAAAATTTATTCTCTTACAGAGAAACCTAGGAAGAGGGAGATATTAGTACCAGCAATATATACTTAATCTCCCTCAACCATGTTTCTTATGAAATAGATTTACATTTAATACTGAGGCCTTTCAAGGTAGTCTGTGGAGAAAACAGTGGATACAAATGGGGACTATCATCTCTGAATATGAAGATCTTGTCTGGGAGCCTGGGATTACTTACTGGATTGTCCCAGTCCATCCGGGTTCTGACCTGAGGGACGGGCTGGGGATGAGAAAAACCACAGGCCAGAGACCCGAAACGGTCTTTATCCAAGCTTTACTTCTCCTTTTTATATATCCATGCTTGCATCTCTCTTTCAAGGCAACATAAATGTCAGTCTATTCGTCCATTTGTGCTGCTAAAACAAAATGCCTAACACTGGGTGATCTCAAACAAGTCAAGGCAACGCTGCAAGACTGCACTCCAGAACAAACATGGACAGCAATTTCTCAGTTCTGGAAGCTGGGAAGTTTGGGATAAAGGCATAGGCAGGTTCGGCTGCTGGCAAGAGCTCATCCTTCAAATGAGCAGGGACACCACGAGCAGCAGAAAAATGTGAAAGCTTTCTCCCCAAAGAGGAGAGGGGTGGAGCGGTGGCTCAGCGGTTTCGGCGCTTGCCTGGCAAGCACGAGGACCCAGGTTCAAACCCCAGCACCACGTATACAACTGGGTGTTGGAGCAACTAAGGCCATGTGAAAAACTAAAGTTGTTTCTCTTTCTCTCTC